>ML831749.1:0-17495 GCA_009831015.1 Picea engelmannii | reverse complement strand
GAAGTGGACCCAACCATAAAATAAGGAAAGTGGGGCCAAGTGACCTAGAAGATGTTTTTAAGGAAGCTACTTGGAGAGTATAAATAAGAGGCAAGGCTCTCTCATTTGAATTACACTTGAGAATATTGAATATATATAGGTTTTTGAAGTATAAAAATGATATTTAAGCTGTAATTCTGAGGAAAGTGAAGAATAGAAGGCCGAAATGCAAGGAAGGATAAATTCTTTTGATGGTGCTTTCTAAGGTATGTTATTTTCAGGTCATCTCACCATTTTCGCTATAACTTTTTTTATATAATGATTCAGATCCTGAAATTGATATGAAAGTGAGACAACATATCCAAGTATATGTGGTTAAAAATTCAGCGTGTGGTTCGTTTTATTTTGGGAGTTACACTCTGTGGAAAATAGGGTTTGTGGCTAGTCCTGAAACTAGTCAAAATCAAGTGTTTCGGGTAAAAACGTCATAACTTCTTCATAACAGATCCAAATTCAGTGATACAAAGTGTGATGGTTAGGGTAAAGTATTTAGTATGATGTTTAATATTTTCATATAATTTCATGAAACATTTTGTGAGGGGCACGCTCTACAAGGTCGCTCTCTAGAATAAACCAGAATTCAACAAGGTTTGTCATTTTTGCTATAAATCCTTTTTTGAGAGGTTAAAAGTAGTGAAACTTGGAGGAATTTCATAAAACACACTAAAGAACATTGTGTATCAGTTTTAGATATTTATATATTACAGGTTCAAAGTTATGATTACTTCAAGTTAGGGTTGTTGACTAATCCAAAACGAGGTATGTGAGACTAAAGAAAAGTTTGATGAAACTGCTGGTCTCTTGTTTTTAAAGTTAAGGAAGGTTTGCAGGAATGTGATCATATACACCAGGTCTATTAAAGAGCTACAAATCAGATTTGGATGATGAAATTGATGAGGGCTTTTGGTTGTGGCACATGTTGAGTACATGGTTGAGACAAGTAGTTGATGAGTTGACACATACATGAAGTGTATAGTTGATGATGTTGGTACACATTGATGATTCATAGTTGATGAGTTGACACATACATGAAGTGTATAGTTTATGATGTTGGTAAATATTGATGATTCATAGTTTATGAGTAGTTGACACATGATTGGAACATACTTGGTACATGGTTGGATGCACTTGGTTATGGTACAGGTTGATTACAGGTTGGTGCATGGTTGATGCACTTGTTTATGGTACGGGTTGATTATAGGTTGGTGCATGGTTGATGCAATTGTTTATGGTACAGGTTGATTATAGGTTGTTGCACTTGTTTATGGTACAGGTTGATTACAGGTTGGTGCATGGTTGATGCATTTGTTTATGGTACAGGTTGATTACAGGTTGGTGCATGGTTGATGCACTTGTTTATGGTATAGGTTGATTACAGGTTGATGCATGTTTGATGCATGGTTTAGATTTATTGGTACATGTTTACAGTGGTATATCTCGCAGTGATAGTGTGACAGTGGTTCCATCATTCTACTTCTACTTCAGGGTGGCAGGACGGGGCAAGGACAAGTGGTTGTAGCCACCTTCCGGTTGTAGCCGAAGAACATAGGGGGTTAAAGCCTCCTTCTGGTTGTAGCCAGAGAATTGAGGAGTTGGATCTTCCCTCAGGTTGTAGCTTGAGAAACTAGGGGGTTGGAGCCTCCTTCCAGTTGCAGCTGGAAAGCAAAGGAAGTTGGTGCTTCCAATGAATGTAATTCTTCAAGACATATAAGAAAAAGAATTCTGTGGTTTTCTCCCGATTTGGGTTTCCATGTAAAAAACTAGTGTACTGTGTATGTGTATGATTGTTCATTTGTTCATTGCTTATTTACTCTGCAGTTATTGGATAATAATGCTTCATTGATATATCACTTGGATTATATGGTTAAAAGGGACTAAATTGCTCTATTACTGATTCACCCCCCCTTCTCAGTAATCCAACAAAGGTCACAACCGTCAAATTCCATTGGAGAGTGAGATCAATAGACAAGAGGCATTGTGGGGAACCAAGTTGCACGGGAGATAATTTCCCAAGGCAGTCCCACAATCAAAACCACAGTTTCCCCAAGGGGTTACATGTCAGCATTAGGAGAATTGCGAGGAAAAAAGTGGTTTACTCCAAACAACAGATGCGTTCCCCCACAAATTGAAAGGCAGTGAGTGATGTGACATGTTAGGGCTCGAACATCAAAACTCCGTATATCCGAAATAGATCATGACGATTGATCACCAAGAGGTACATGTCAGTAGATCAGTAACTCCGGACGAATCTGTTCGAGAGGTTTTTAATTGAGATTTGAAACTCCTGAAGCCCAGAGAGTTGGAGAGCCAAAGTAAATCCCGATCGTCTGATCATACGAAATAGATCTCAAGCATCGGATCGCCCGAGGTGAATCTAGGCCGCTTGATCCAGAAGAGACGTGGCATAAATCTGTGGATTTTGGGTGAAGACCCAAAGTAAGCCTCAACCGTCTGATTCAAGAGGACACGCGACATAATCCCATGTACTTTGAGGATGTTTTGAAATTTGAGATTTCCGAAACCCCAAGACCCGAAAGGATCTCAGCCATTGATCTGTCGAGAAACACGCATCACCAGATCCAGGGCTTCGGACAAAAGCCAGTGCGACTAGATAAGTTTTGAAATTTGAGATTTCCAAAGTCTGAAGACCCAAAGTAAGCCTCAACCGTCATATTAAGGAGGACACATGGTGCAGATCCGTGGACTCCAGGTGAAGACCCGAAGTTAAACTTGTTCATCCGATCCAGGAGGACAGAAGGCTACATATTGGCTTGTTTAGAATTTCGGAATCTGGGAGAATTGGAAGTGTGCATGTATGGAAACTACCGAATTCCAAAATCTCGAAGAGCCGAAGTTATGGGGCATGATGACATCACTAAGAGGTGATGTGGACCCCTTAATTTCCCGAAGTGACATGGCTTGTGGACATCACTTGGGATGATGTGGACACATGGGATGTGTGCCACATGTCAGTAAGTTTTGAGCATTTGGAGTATTGAAAAGTCAGTTACAATGTGACACGTGTCACCTTCTTGATTGGGCCACGTGTCCGCTTCCAGTATTTCACCATGTGGTGACAAATCGTGCAGTCCGAAGACTGAGAACTTCAAAGGGGAAAGGTGTGACAGGTAGCATTGGGTCAAAAAATCCTGAAGGCTTGAAGGCTAGAGTACATATTGGCAGTTGATTCCAGAAAACACACGTCGAAGGATTGTTGACTTCGGGTGAAAGCACTCTGGGAGAAAGTGCAGGAGGAAAGTTTAAAACTTCCAAAGCCCGAAGAGCCGAAGCAATTCACAACTGCTGATCTGTGGGAGGACACCCGTTGGAAGATCATGAACTCTGGGTAAAATCGTTTCGGGAGGAGGCAAGCGAGGAAAGTTGAGACTCTTGAAGCGCAGAGTCCCGAAGTGGATCTCAATCGTTGATCGTGAAAGAGAACGAGGACCATTGATCTATTCTTGGATGAAAGTTTCGAAGTCCCGGAGCTCTGGACAAGCACATTTTTAGCTAAGCATAGGGTCATGTCCGTGGTCATATGTAGATTGAGAGTTGAAGGAAGGAGGGATAAGGGTCAAATTGGTTGTCTTCAAGACAAAAAAGTGCTAAGAAAGGATTTAACTATGGTTTCTAGCCATTGTCACCTGGGAAGGTGGTTTGAAGGAAGCACCTGTGCAAGATGAGATTCTGTGTTGGCCAAGGATAACAGGACACTGTTATTTTTGGAGAATGGGGATATGATCTCCATGAACAAAAAAAATAAAGAGACCTGTAGCATGGTTTGGCAATTTTGTTTATCATATGCATAATTCTAACAAAATGGTCACTTGCACATTTTTCAGAATTAAGGGGTTTAAGAGCATCAACTCAGGGTGCGTATTGAGGAAATGGAAGAAGACAAGGGAGCCTCCAGTCATGATAAGGAGGCCGAAGGCCAGAATACCAGAGTTGGTAATGCAGAGACATAGTCCAATGGACACAAGGGAAAATGAGAGAAGGAAACGTTACTAGAAACGATAAGAAGCCTGAAGATGGAAGTGCAGAGATACAAAGATGAAACAAGAGATTGATGAGAGAGAAAAGTCAGATAAATTCTTGAGTGTTGTAGAGCTTAAATCAGTTGCAAAGACAAACGAAGAAGGGATCAAACTCAAGACAAGAGGAAGAAGGTAGGTGCCATGAAAGAAGGAATGATCATGGAAGAGCTGGTTATTCTAGAAGTGCTAGCAGAGATTATGGACACCACTCACCTCCATACTCAGAAAGAATATTTTATGCATTGGAAGATCTCATAAGAATTCCAGAGGTGTCTCCTGTCAAACACCAAAGAAGGAAACAAGAGGTAGATAGTTTGCAAGGAGATATGAGGAAGCTCAAGCCACCTTCCTTCGATGGTGAAAGAGAAAGGGAAGATGATGTCGAAGCATGGTTTCTTGGGCTAAGGAGATGTTTTCAATTGCATAACTATTCATCAAATCTGGAAGCCAGGAATGCCACCTACCATTTACATGGGAAAGATGCAATGTGGTGGGACCAACTTAAGAAAGTGGAACATGTTAATGAAAGTAGGATCACTTGGAAGTAGTTCAAGACGTACTTCCAGAAGGAGTACCTCTAAGAGAATTTCTATGAGAAGAAAATGCAAGAGTTCTTTGAACTCAGGTTGGGAAGCATGACTATGGCAGAGTACGAGAAGAAGTTCTTGGGATTGTTAAACTATGTCAAGTTCATTGGTGACAAGAAGGTGAAAATACAGAGATTTCTAAGTGGACTGCCAGCCTTTAAGGAAAATATCAAGTATGATGAACCCAAGACCTTGACTGAGGCCATCAGGAAGGATAAATACTTGTATGAGCAAGGCCAGGGAAGATAATCCTTGCATAAATATTGGAAGGACAAGAAAAATGCGAAGTCTGATCAAAGGAGGAAAGGATTCAAACCTTCCTTCAATAGGAATGAGACTCATAGAAATCGTCAAGATCAGTATGCTAAGGGAGATTTCAAGAAGGAAGATTCCTTGGGAAAAAGGGGAAGACCACCAATACAATGTTGGGGATGCAAGGAAGATCACTTGTACAAGGATTTCCCACATAGAAAGGATAGAGTGAAGGCTGTGCACAACTTCCAAGAGGCTACAACAGTCGAAGATATGGGAAGAATCTATGCAAATTTAGACGATCGACAAGCAGAGTACCAATCCAATATGATCGAGGTGGAAGGTAAGATCATAAATTAACATGTTTCTATTTTTATCGATTCAGGAGCAAGTCATTGCTACATTGATCCTAAGATAGTGGATACATTACATTTGGAGAAAAGTAAACTTGGAAAAGAAATTTTGGTTCAGTTAGCCACTAGACCCAAAAGAAGAATCCATGATATGGTGAGAAGATGTTCCATAAGTCTTAATGGCGTAAATAGTAGTATTGATCTAAATATCATACCATTGGGGTCTTATGATATTCTGATTGGAATGGATTGGTTGGACAATCATCATGCTATCCTCGATTGTCATAATAAGACATGTACATGTCTTGATGGAAATGGAAAACAGAGCACTGTGAAAGGAATTCCAAGATCCATATCTATAAGGGAGATTTCAACCTTATAGCTAAAAAGATGTTTTAGTAAGGGATGTCAATTGTATGCAATTCATGTGGAAGAGCCAGATAATACAAAGGGTCTAAGCCTCAAATATTTCTCGGTACTATAGGAATTTGAAGTTGTATTCCAAGAAATACCCGGATTGCCACCAAGAAGGGAGATAGATTTTTCAATTGATTTAGTGCCAGGAGTTTCCTCGGTGTCAAAAACACCTTATAGAATGAGCACACTAGAGTAAAAATTATTACAAATGAAGTTGGAGTAATTGTTGAAGAAAGGGTACATATGTCCAAGTGTTTCACCTTGGGGGGCACCAGTACTTTTTGTCAAAAAGAAGGATGGAACCTTGACATTGTGTATTGACTTCCGACAACTGAACAAGTACACTATAAAGAACACATATCCTTAAATTTTAAAAGGTATCTGTAAGGGAAAGAAGTCCAAGGGTGGGATTGAAGGTAGAATTGCCCGGCTTGTGGGTGGTTGGGTATGTTACAAAGAAGCATATCTTTTTAGACAACTGGTATTATTATTATTATTGAGGAAGCTTAAATCATGGTATATAATTTTTGGAGATATAAGTGTCAATTATTATGAGGCATGATTGTTTCAACTGCTATTATATTTATTGTTATGATGATATGTGCATAAAGTGTGGTTATGATTATGAAGGAACAAGGGAATGATTAGAGAATTAAACAAATAAAGACATTAAAAGGGGCCCCACCTATTAGTTATTATATTTATTTATTATTTATCCTTATCATAAATATACTTGTCCTTTTATTAACTAAAGTTATTTAACTTTAGTAACTAAAAGTAGTTCAACAACTTGAAAACTACCTTTTGGAGAATAAAAGAAGGAAAGGAAGGAAAAGAAAAGTGAAAATGAGAGAGAGATATACTTTTGATAAGGTTTGATTTTGTTTTCAAGGGAGATTTCTGGTATCCATTCTTACCTTTTTGGGTTTCTTAAGAGATAAATCCTCTTGTTGAAAACAATATTATTCTAAATATGACAAAGAATAAAGGACTAATAAGAATAGACTTTTGACATGCTTCAGAAGGTCATTCATTTATCTTGGAAATCTATTTATTTTCATTAGAATTCTTGAATCAATTTTCAGTTCTGATTAAGACTATTTTGTAGAGTCAATACTTGATGAGATTGCGACTTGATTGATCCAGTACATTTCAGTCTTGGCCTTTTCTTTGAGACACAAGTTGTCTTTGTATGATTGTTAGAATTCCATCCTAGACTTCTAAGTTTGATTTTGGTACATACCCTCGCAAGGTTTGAAAATAGGGATTTGGTTGTAACTCAAAAAATCCATGATTAATAAAAATATGGTTTATTCTCACTTGAGACTTGTGTTTACTAGTTTTCAGACTGTATGTATTCTTTATTTTGTTCATTTAAATTTTATAATCATTTATACAAAAACATTTTTACATTTTTTTAGCAAAAGCACACAACTTGATAATAGCATCAGACCTAAGAACATATTTTTTGAGTGTTGATTGATAATTTTAAACATGCTATAATCCCAGGGTAACATTATTTCCTATATCACCTTATCCTAGTGAGATTAAAAAATGCTTGAGTGAGGACTTTCCATTCCTTGCATTAACATTTATTTGGCGACCATGTCGGGGAATACAATTTTACTCTCTAGTTCTTTTTGTATATTTTAATTTTTGTTAGTTGATTAATGAATTTTCCTGCCTGAAAAAAACCTAACCTAAGGTTTACTGATCAAATAAGCATTGCATTTGGTCTTTTTCATTTTATTCTTGAAATTACCCATACCCGGGAAGAACTTGAGCTTTCTTGGGAAACTGTAGCTAGGGACATTGAAATTCAAGATCAAAGAGAATCCCTTCAAAGGAAAGATCACAATAGGCCTCCTCAATAATTTTTTGTCTTATGTCCACTAATTCTCATCTAACAAGATGGTTAAGAGGTCAATCTTGTAGAATTTTGGTGAAACCTGCACAAAGAATCTAGCTAACAACAATTAGTACAAAGCTTCCAAATTGAGAGAATGAGAGAAAAGAATCAATAGAATTAGATTCACCAATGAGAGAATGATTAATTACACATGATATAGTCTACATGGCTAAGTAAAGTCACAATAGTAGTGCTCTAGAGAGATCTAGACACTCATTGACATAAATTGAAGTAATCTACCACCTAGTCCTAGTTATGATCCAAAATGGATTTGAAAAGGCCAAAAATTCAAAGTTCTCAGATTATAAAAAAAACAAATCCATCGCGTAGTGCTCGACACTTTAATTCCGGTGGTATATTTTGTTTTGAAAATGACTCCTGTATGTGAAAGTTATCACAGTCTGAATTTCCGCATAAACATAAAAAAAGTCAAACTGGTCAAAGGGTGACGTGGCAGCGTCTAAAGGTGACACGTGCAAGTGGAAAAGGCATGACACGTGGTAGTGGAATATGGTGATGTGGCAGGCACAGAGTAGTGACACGTGGTGGATTTGCAGGTGGACATGTGGCTGGTGAGTGGGTTTATGCCCCAACAATACATGCCAATGGGGGTTTGCCACGTGGCCCAATCCAATGGTGCCATGTGGCACCCTGATTAGGCCAATAGGGTCAAGTTCAAAAATTGGTTTAGATCTTTCGCCTTGTTAATCGAGCTTGAGATCTCCTTGGGAAAATGACTTCCAACATATATGATAACCAACTTACCATTCATGTTCCTTGTTATATGTCGTGGCAATTTGTATTTAAAAATTTGATATGTGGAGATTTTTCCATATATTATAGGATCTAAATCCCATATAAAACACACCACATATTTAACCATACATTATATGGTTTATTTACCATATATTTTCTCCATTTTCAAAGGGATAAGCCACGACATAATATATGGTATTCTTTTATGACATTTAAGCGGGTCAAAGCTCATAAAAATTAGAGACTCGAATCATATTCTAAAGTGGGTTTGTTAAACCATATTATATGGTTTGCTAATCCATTTAAAAAGGTGCGCCATTCCATAACTCATGCCACAAAATCATTATTATATCATTTTAAACCCAAATTCGATGCATATTTGATGCCCAAAAAGGCGGGTTGTTGGGATTCTATCCCATGACCACCACTTATTTAACCAAAAGATTTACCATTGCACCAAAGATCAAATTTATGCAAAATAGTGCAGAACAATGGGTTTTATTGCAGAGAATCCAACGAACTGGCCAATCTATGCATGCCATTTTTGGGAGCTACGCTCAACTTTTTTTGTTTTCGTCTATTGCATTGGGTTATTGAGACAAAGAAAAACAAAACTGAGTCAATTATGGATCCAATTGATGTAATTTTGATGTATATTTTGAGCATTTACGATTAATAAAGAAGCCTACCCCAATGAAGACAAAGGCCCATAAACGTAGGCAAGTTTTCCGAACTCCGTTATCAACTTTTGGTGTTCTAATATGCTTATGGTTTGTTGTATTTAATTCTTCTGTGCTACAAATTATCTTCTTAAGCTTATTCTCCTTCTTATTAAGTATTAAATGGTAAAATTTTACATGCAACGTACTTAACCAAAGTCATTTAAAAGATCATTGCAGATCAATTTAATTGATCAATGCAATCATCAGTTAACTGAGTCACACGTGTGGAAGTGAGAGAAACACATGCAACTGTTGGTGATAAAATCGAAGTTGTCATGCATGAGTGAATTCCACTATTCTAGGTAAGTGTAACTGACTCTGAATTGAATATGAGCACCCTATTTTGTAGGGAAATATTCTCTAGAGAGAATATTCTCATCTAAGGAAGCATTCTCAAGATTGGACTGTCAATATTAGAAAAATAATTACCTAGTTGAGTGTATAATATCTCCAACACCCCCTCTGAACACTAGTAGGGTGTAATATTGCACAAGTTCTAGGTTCGACAAAGCCCGACCCAAACCACAATATGGCTACAACTAAGAGAACACTTACCCACTGCCACCTTAGATAGGTATTCCCGTCACTTTAGAGATGAAGTAATCACCTCAAGGGGGGAATCTCGAGTGAACCTAGGGGAAATGAGATGGAATATGAAGAGATAATGAAGTTTCCCCCTATAGGTCAATTACGGGAGGTTAAAAGGGCTTGAAAAGAGTCTCATAGATGGTGAAATATGTACCACACTATAGAAGACCTTCCAGGAAGTGAATGTACCTTCTCGAGACACAAGGAAAACAAATATACAAGCCCAATAGTGTGTTTAACAAGAAAGTTAAGTTTGATGTCCCTAATTACAACAATAAACAATGATATATATTAGCAACACAGGATAGTGAGAGCTGCAAATAAAGTTTCTAAAAGTCTAGTTAATGATACAAGAGCTAAGCTAGATATGACTACAAGATTGAAAGAGAAAGACTTTAGCATGAAAGAAGGGCTATTATAAACAAGTAATGAAAAAATAATTATCATCCTTATGGCTATAGCACACAAGTTTTTACAAAAATGAAATCGACCACCAAAACTTGCCAAAAATCCACCCAAAAGATGCACTGAGATTGATAGATTATAGGGGCAAAATTGTAGCAGTTTTTGACGGTTGGTTTGTGAGTTATTAAGACAATTGTTTTAGGGTTTCTTAAGCCCTAATGTCTATAGATTAAATTTTATAAAAACATCAAGAAGAACTTATCCAAATGAGACTCCCTAGTGGCTCAACCAAGCATATAGAACATAGAATTGATTCCAATTTAGACAATCTCAAAATCCCTAGTTTTCACGTTAACCAATGGATGCTTTTATTTCTCCAATGCAATTAGATTAGTGCCTTTATCTATTGTGTTATGGATTCAAATAAAAAAAGATCTATCAATTCTTTCTCCTTGTAGTTGTAATCCCTTTTACTCCCCAAGGAAAGTGAGGCTAACTAGGAAGTACTAGGAGGGTGTAAACCCTTTTACTTCTCCTAGTAAAAACTTATGCAATAAATTATTCCAAGAAAAAAATGGTGGATATTGTGGGGTTGTATACCCTTATACTCCCCAAAAATTCTAGAAAATAAAACTTGTAACCAAGCAATGAAGCAACAATAAGATAGATACCTTACCTAGTCCAAGCAACAACAAGATAAACCTCCTTTTACTAAGATTAATCCACCACAAATGAAAGAGAATATATCCAAGAGAGGTAGCACAATACTTCTTCCACCAATAGAATAAATAAACCATACCAAGAGCACAAGAGAGATATATTTCCAAAATATGGCACAAATTTCAGCTAAGAGTCTTCTCACAATGGTAGAGTTATGATCCAAATGAAATAGAGTTGATCTCTATTTATACAAAATGTTATAAAACATGCTTGTCCACAAAAATTAGGGTAAAAAAATATATAAGGGGTCAACAACCCTTACCTTTCCCCTTTGCAAAAGTAATATTATTTAATTCATAGTTTTCACATAAGAGAAACCCTAAAAACAAGACGTCACCCATTTTTGGGCAATGTTTGGCACTTTTGGTCAAGTCGTTGAGTTGGAGAAGGGAGAATTAGGCCTCCAAAGGCCAATTGTCTTCAAACAAATCCTTTCTTCCATGATCCATGGGCCTCTTCCTCCAAAAAGTGCTAAATTTCCATCAAAATAGACATCACCACCACAACCTAGCCCTAGGGTCACGCCAAGCCCTCAAAATGTGACGTTTTGGCCCTTTCAAGCAATTCGTTTGGCATGTAGGGGTTGGGAAATATATTCCAAGGTGTCCTATAGGCCTCCAAAGGCATGTCATCATTATCTGGAGTGTGGGCCCTTGAAATCTAACCTGTGGGCTTCAATCCCCAAGGAATCCCAAGATAGGCTTGTTCTTTCAAAACTATCCACCAACTAGGTCATGCAAAGACAATGAATACACCCTCCAAGGATATCAAGTCAAATGCATCATGATGAGTAAATCAAATCAAGAAAAGAGCCATCTAAGCATGCACATCCAAACTACTTCATCAAAATAAACAAGTACTCAAAGACCCTATGCAATTTTTCAATTTTAGGTATGGGAAGGTTGAAACAACGACCTATTGGGTGAATCACACCTCAAGTTTAGGGGTGTTTCCCAAGTGGACCTATAACATTCCCAACATCCAACTGGGCTATGCCACATAATTGTTTTTTCAAACTGTATGCAAATTAAAACATATACACAAATAAACTCTTGAGGAACTTTATATATAAAACTTAAAACAAAAAAATACATTATGTAACTACACAGATTCAGATGAAAATAACAGTAAAAATATACATGCAACATAGACAAGAAATACCCATAAATATAAAGACAGGTATAAACCACACATAGGAAAACCCATAATAATAAACACATAATAATAATGCAACATGTAATTTAACACACAATGCACACTTATCTTGGTAAAAATATCACCAATTGTGTGCATAACTTTAATGAACCTCCCAACCTTAGACTAGGCTTCTCATCACTCTTAGTAGTGGGTCACTCCCGAGCTTGGACTAAAATCCACCCGGGTAAAGGGATTCGTAACCAGTATGATGTATCTTAGACAATAGGAAATACTTTATCACATGTGCCAACTCAAACTAACAACTTACATTCCCTCATTCCCCACATGTTGGTCCCACCCCAAGAAGTGTGCCCCGCTCACCAATCCTTTGGTTGCCCCACTTCCTTTTTGGGCTTCAACAACATGCCATACAGGAAGTCTCAGAGCCTTGTAGCTACAATTTAGCACCTTTGAGAATCAATTCCCAACAACTCTCTCACCTAAAGATATTTTCTCATGGGACTGACAACCTACCTCTTCAATCTCCCATGGGCCTGACAACCTGATTCTTCAAGTCAACTCCTAAGACAACCAAGTACAGGTATGGGTACTGGGTACAGATACAGGTACATGTACAAGAAGGTACATAGTACAACTCAATGAGTGCGTGAATGATCATGGAATGAATGAATGAATGAGAAAATGAAATAAGTCCAAACTATATGTGTGCATGTTCCCAACTTGAAACTTGTCATGTTGAGAGCTACTTTGGTCCACTTGTCCCAATCCTTAGAACTTAGGATAAAATAATTATCCATACTTTATACTTTAAGGGATATTAATATAATATTCCTTTTTAGCTTAAGCTCCCTATCTTATCCCCTTCTCCTTAACTTTTAGCCCCCCCTTTCCATCACTAGTGGAGTTTAGTACCCCATACTCTTTTATCATGGTCGGTCTATACCCAACTATATATTATATTAATGATAATACATACAAAAAAATAAATTCACCGACCTTTAGCATCTAGTCTCTCTGTCATAATTCCACTCATAAGCCTCCTAGCTTATAATAAATGGCTCACCAACCTATAAAACACATCATATACACAAAGGCTCCCTGGCCTCAAAATCATGTGCACTTAAGTTTGTTGCGTGCGGTATCCTAGAATGTGCACACTTCATCATGTGCGCATTATACCATGGAAGGTGCATACAAAAATGATATCAAACAACTCACCAACTTAAGTACATTTTCATTTACATTTACAGTTTGGGTCTGGACTAGGGGTATTACAATCCCCTCCCCTTATTTATACATTGTCCTCAGTGCATTATGTACACATATACAACCAAATTTTAAAAAATATTCAAAAACATGCGAGTATTCTTTGCACATTGCATCCTCATGCTCCCAAGTAGCATCCTCAGGACTGTACCAGGTCCATTGGACCTTTACAATTCCCATGGCTCAATTCCAAAGATATTTTTATTTTTCAGTCCAGAATGCATACCATATGCACTTGGATAACACCTTCTTGATCCACCTGAATCACATTCCAATCAATTACATGATTAGCATCAGGTATATATTTCTTGAGCAATGATACATGGAATACATTATGAACAAACATAGATGCAAGAAATGAAATCATATAAGCTATTGGACCAATCCTTTCTAGGATTTCAAATGGTCCACAATATCTAGCTTCCAACTTGGAACGGTTTCCCTACTTCAATGAACTTTTGTTGGCCTTAACCTTCAAGAATACATGATCACCCACTTTAAACTCCCTGTGAGTTCTACCCTTTTTAGCATAACTTTTCTACTTGTCTTGGGCAGCCTTTAAATTATGTTTAATTTTCAACATTTTCTCTTCCATTTCCCTGAGTAATTCTGGCCCAACTACTTCTCTATATGTTGGGTTGTCCCAGCTTACCGGTGTGTTGCATTTTCTTCCATAAAGTGTCTCAAATGGGCTCATCTTTAGAGATGCTTGGTACCCATTGTTATAAGAAAACTCTACTAAGTGTGGGTAGTCTTCCCATTTTGATGGTTTATCCATCACATACATCCTCAACATATCCTCAATAACTTGATTCACCCTTTTTGTTTGTCCATCTAATTCTGGATGATAAGTTGTGCTAAAATTCAAATTTTTTCCAAATCCCTTCCAAAAATTTGATGTAAATTTTGGATCTCTTCCAGACACAATTGTCTTGGGTATACCATGTAATTGAGCAATTTATCTCATATATACATCAACAATGTTGGCTTCCTTGTGAGTGAGCTTTACTAGAATAAAGTGGTTAGCTTTAGTAAGCTTATCCACCACTAACATAATAGAATCATGTTGCTTGTTTGTTCTGGGAAGTTTGGTGATGAAATCCATTGTTACAACTTCCCATTTCCACTCAGGAACTGGTAATGGAGGTAGAAAACCAACTGGGTGTCTATGCTCATCCTTTAACTTTTGACATTCCAAACATTTGGCAATAAAATCAACAACTTCTTTCTTCATGCCTGGCCAATAATATTGGCTCTTGATATCTGCAATAGTTTTCTGATAACCTGGGTGCTCGACATAAGGTACATTATGCATTTATCTCAATATCAGATTTTTCAATTCATGGGAATTTGGTATATAAATTCTGCCCCTGTATATGAGAATTTCATCATTTTCTAGCTTATAGTCTTCAATTTTCTGCTGCAAAATACCTTGCTATAATTTTGCCACTAATTCCTTGTATTGAAAATATGACTTTGCAGCCTCTATGATTCTGTCTTTCAAATCTGATTGGTACATGATAATGGTTTTAGCATGCAACTCATGCACCCTTCTTCTAAGTGCATCAACCACTTTGTTCTCTTTCCCTTTGATATGATTGATATCAAAGTCATATTCACTGAGAAATTCTAACCACCTACTTTGCCTAGCATTTAGAGTTGGCTGATAAAATAAATATTTTAGACCATTATGTTCTGTCCTCAGCTCAAGCCTTTTCCCCATGAGGTAGTGCCTCCACTTCCTCAAGTCATGCACTATGGATGTTAACTCCAAATTATGAGTGGCATAGTTCCTTTCATGTTCCTTCAAATTCCTTGATTTATAACATACAACAAACCCATTTTGATTGAGGAATCCACCAAGTCCTTCTTTACATGCATCTGTGCATACAATGGAGTCTTCATTTGGATATGGAATCATCAAAATTGGAGCACTAGTTAATAATTTCTTCAAGTGTTGGAAACTATTTTCACAATCCAATGTCCACTAAAACTTCACACCCTGCTTTTGTAAGGAAGTGATTGAGTGTGCAATCTTTGAGAATCCTTCAATAAATATTCTATAGTAGCCTGCAAGGCCCATGAATGATATGACCTCTATCATATTCTTTGGTGTTGACCATCCTCTAATGGATTCTATCTTCTCAGGATCCACTGTTATTCCTTCCTCTGAAATGATATTCCCCAAATAATGAATTTGCTTATGATAAAATGTGCACTTGCTCAATTTGGCGTACAAATGATGCTCCTTTAATACTTGTAACACCATCCTCAAGTGTTGTTCATGCTCTTCCTCTGACTTAGAATATATAATAATTCCATCTAAAAATACAATGACATACTTATCTAAGTATTCTTTGAAAATACCATTCATTAAACAAATGAAGACAACTGGGAATTTGATAACCCAAATGGCACCATTATGAACTCATAATGACCATACCTTGTTTTGAAAGAATTCTTGTTGATGTCTTCTTCTTTAATTCTTATTTGATGATAGCCTGACCTGAGATCAATCTTGGACAATATTTTTGCATCTTTCAACTGATCAAAGAGGTCATCGATCCTTGGCAAAGGATACTTATTCTTCACAGATACCTTGTTCAACTGCCTAAAGTCAATGCAAAGTCTCAATGTTCCATCCTTTTTCTTCACAAATAAAACTAGGGTGAAACACTTGGGCGTATATACCCCTTCTTCAGGAGCTCTTCAAGTTGCATTTGCAACTCCTTCAATTTTGGTGTACTCATCCAGTAGGGAGTCTTGGATACTGGAGCTGCTCCAGGCATAAGATTTATGGAGAAATCAATGTCTCTTTTAGGGGGTAATCTTGGTATTTCCTTAAACACATCTTCAAACTCTTTTAGGACTACATAATCTTCAATATTTGGCACTCTATATTTAGGTTTTTCTTCCATATGAGCCGCAAATATTTGAAACCCTTTTTTGTAACATTTCTTCAGCTGTAATGCTGAAATTTCTATGATGGTTACTACCCTGGGAATTCCCTGCACTGTCCTTAGGTTCCCTTCCTCATCCAAGCAAGTAAATTCCTTGTTATGAAAGTCTAGTATATCATGATGTTGATCCAACCAATCCATCCCAATTAGACAGTCATATGAACCTAAAGGAAAGATGTTCAAATCTTCCCTAGTGTTCATTCCATTCATGTCCATAGGATGACTTAACCATCTCATTAAATTTTCTTTTGGCTCCGGTAGCCAACTGCACCAACCAATATTTTCCATGCTTTATTCTTGGAAAATGAAAAATTTCCACAATCTTAGGATCTATATAACTATGACTATCTCCTGAATCAATTAAAATGGAAATGGTTTGGTTGTTGATCATACCTTCCACTTCAATCATATGTGGTAGATACTCTGCTTGCTTTTTGTCTAGGGATGCATATATCCTTGATACACTTATGCCCATGTCTTCCACTGTTTCAGCTTGATGTACATTGTGAACATTCCTCACTTTTTCACCTCTATGAGGACAATCTCTAAACATATGATCTCATTTTCAACCCCAACATTGAATAGGTGGTTTACATAGCCTTTGACCCCCTGTCTCAGTCGTTATAGGTTATCTAGAAGTTGGTTGTCCTTGACGATGATTTCTGAAGAATGGTGGCTTAGTTCCCTTCTTCCTTTGATCCATCTTGAATTTATTCTTGTCTTCCCAAGATTTTTGGAAAATTGGCCTTGATTTTTGCTGATCATATAGGCATTTATCTCACCTTATGGTTTCCTCTAATGTTTTGGGATCATCATATTATATTTTGTCACTGATGAATGATGGCAATCCACTCAAATACCTATGAATATTAACTGTCTCATCCTTGATGAAAGAAAAATACTTCAACAGTTCTAAAAACCTTATTTCATATTCATCTATGGTCATACTCCCAAGCTTGAGTTCAAATAACTCTTTCATTTTCTTGTCATAGTATCTCTTAGTCAAGTATTTCTTTTCAAAATACTTCTTGAATTCCCTCCAAGTAACATTTTTCTCTTTAATGTGTTGCACCTGCACAAGCTTATCCCACCACATGGATGCCTTTCCCGTGAGTTGATACATGGAAATTCTTCCTTCTGCATGAGAAGAATAATTATGCAAATGAAAATACTTTCTCATTCCCAACATCCATGTCTTTGCATATTCATCCTTCTTGTGCTCACCATCAAATGTAGGAGGTTTGATTTTGTTCATTTCTCCTCGTAGCTCATCCACCCCAGACCTCTTATGCTTCTTGACAGGGGATGGAATTGAGTTGTTGTGTG
>ML831748.1:38632-53950 GCA_009831015.1 Picea engelmannii | reverse complement strand
TTTGAAGGTTTAAGGCCGACAATTCTAAGAATTTTCCATTTAAATAGAAATGGCAGCCAATGTGGATGTCTGTCTGTTGGCCGTTGGGAAATTCTTTACTGGATTCCTGTTCGTTGGCTGGTTGGGAAATTCTTGTAAAGAATTATAGCTGTGGATCCAGTTCTGCTTCACTTAGTTTAGAAATGAAACAATTTTTCCATGGTTGCCTTGTCTTGCTGAAAGCCCAAGAATATAATTTGCAAGGTTCAATTTTTGAGATTTTCATAGTAAATTGTTCCCAGAAATTTCCTGTTAGTTAATCGCCGTGGAAAAAATGAGATGTAAGATCAAGTGTGTTCGTCTATCATGGTAGGCTGTGGACATTGTCACAGATAAGATGATATACAGTAGCTTTTCAACGTCGCCCTAAATTATTTAGTAAAGGTAAGAAAGTGATCCAAACATTGCATTTACTATCAGTTTTTGAGTTTCACAAATCAATTATAGAATTGTTTCTGCTTGTGATCTCTAGGAAGACCTAATTCTGATCAAATAGGATTGCGGAGGTCATAATGGATATTGACAATTCTGCTTTCTGAATTAACATATTTTTAGGAATTGGAATTGTGCATGGATGTGTCCAATTAATCGATCGACACCTTAGACTGGCGGGCCCGAAAGAGCGGCTGCCGAGTTATGATATGCACTTGCAAGCCGTGGAACTCCACTTTACCACCGTTGCAACAAATTTTTGCAGAACCCACCTGGATACTTCCACACGTTCAGTCCCTTCTCCAACCAAGAAACCTAGAGCGTGATGTTATAGCCCAAAATTATGCACCTATGCATTTGTGCTATGGACTACCTTTCCGTTTGGCTTGCAAAATCAAAATCTCACCTTGCTTCATTCAAATCATCTAAAAAAACATGACTTTTGAAGATATCCGCAGGTTTTCTTTGAGCAACACAGGGACATCCGTGCCTTTATAGTGTATGCCCTAAAAAAAAAATGAAAAATAAAATAATTTCGATATTTGAGGCGGGTTTTTTTTGGTTGGGCTCATTTCCCAACGTCCCAAGTCCGTACAAAACGGATTTCAACCTCCCCAACTTCTTTGGGAGAGTATAAAATCACCTTTGGGAGAAATGATGAGGACAACTTTGATGGTGCAAGGATATGTTGAGAGAATTGGGCAAGCTTCCCTTCTCCTTCTTCTTCATCCTTTGAGAAGTTTTCCTCCAACCTCGAAACTCTTTTTCCAGAGTTGCTTCCTCTCATATATAGTAATAAGGTGTGCTCCTATTCTTATCAGACTATTCGAGGAAGAGATTCATTGAGTTGGTGCTTGAAGGACTTTAGGAGGAACCCGGGTGATTGGTTCCGAAGCGATGCCAGGTTGTAACTAACTCTCTTATTTCGCTGATTAATAGAAGAGTATTATTTTCTTCCAATTTTGTGTTCATTTGATTCATTGCAATTTGATATGTTCATGTTTGTCAATATATGCTTTAAAGTATACCTTTGATATATGCTAGTAGGACCTATAACTACCTTGTTGTAACACAATCTATGTCTCTTATTTCAGGCTTGTACTGACAGAGACCAAGAGTGTTTCAAGAAGCAGGAGCACAGATCGACATCAGACAAAGGGTTTAAGGTGCACACCTTCTCTTCTCTCCTTTCCCTATCTCTTCCTGTGAAAACTTAGTTATTCTTTGTTTGCATGTTTGATTGTGAGGGTAGATTTAATCTTCTATATACAGTCTCGCTTTTCCGTGACACGACCCAAGGTCACGGGGGAAATATCCCAGTAACAAAATTGGCGACCATACTGGGGAGGTGCTCCTAGTTTGGGTCAGTTTCTAGGGTGTCTTGATTTTCTCCTCCTTTTAGTAGTTTTCTGTGTTTTCTTGAGTTCTTGTGTAAATTTTTAGCCTCTCATGGATCTTTCCTAGGTGTCTAGAAGCCCCCCTTCCTGGTGTGGCCTTTTATTTTTCCAAAATTGCAACTCCATCCACGTTTTCCCTTCTATAGCCCGCGTGCATTCGTGAGTTGCAAGTTTACAACCCGCGGATATCCATGATTTTCTATGCACAGAGTCGTAGACTTGTGTGAAAGTAGTTTTTTTTTTAAATCTTTTTGTGGGATCTGGAAGTGGTGTTTGTTTCTTTCAGTTTGCTTGGATATCCTAAGTGTCTTTATGGATTTTACTTTCTTGAGTCTGAAAAGTTATACAGAAGAAATAAAAATATCTTGCTTTAGTCGATTTGTATAAGGTTTGTTAGGTTGATTGAGAGATCAACCTTGTTTGTTTGGTCGAACATGCAGTCTCACTGAGTTTTCAATGGTTTCTTGGTTGAATGCTTTATGTATGTGTACTTACTTTTCCTTGTTTCTAAAAGAAAAAAGAAAAATTGCAATCCTTTGTTTTTTTTTATTTTATTTCTTTTGAAAACGAAAAAGAACAAAAATATGCGTGCTTGCTTGTTACCCATTTCTTGAACCCTTTCCCGTGATCATTGAAAGAAAAGATTAAGTTAACTAGCATTCAAGTTACTTTGCATTATAGTTTTCTTTGGTAGTGGTAGCCTTTGTCAAAGAAGAGAACCTCTCTTTGCAAAGTTTTTCATTTTGTGTTGCATTAGGTATTTGAAAAGAGATTCTAGGTTGCATTACAAAGTGTCTCAAATCTTGCATTCAAAAAATATTTTGTTTTCAACATTGAAAAGAAAAGAAGTTTTGTTTAAGCATTGTTGCACACCTTTTTCATTTGAAGAAACCACATACTACATTGTGTTTTTAAGTTCTTTACTTTTGGAGTCTGTCTTAAAACACCATTCAAGTTTCATCTATGCCTTTGTTGAGTAACAACAACCCTTAAAATGAACGATTACCTAAAAATTTATTAGATATATTCACTTTTATAGGGTACACGAACAAGTTTAGGCTAGGGCCTTGGTTTAGGGTGGAGAGTAAATTTCTCCAAGGCCACAAGACAAATGTAGGAGTCTGAGTTAGGGAGATTATAAAATCTTGCCTTCGTATAAGTATAACCGTGAGTGTCCTCTAACACAAGAGATAAACACGAGGTCACATGAAGGAGAGCCAATGAGATATCCCTCTGGAGATTAACTGAGTGCAGCGAAAATATCGTATGTTGGGGGTTTCATTATTACCCATACTTCCGTGAGAGGCAGTGGTTTTGAGGCTTTGGGATTAACTACCCTGCCCGTACGTTTGATCCTGACTGTCCACTGTACTCCCTAGACGATGACTGTGAGTTGGTGACTTTAGTATCTATTTTTAGGGATATTAGAAGGTGACTACATGGGTTTATCATGGTACTTGGGGCGGATTTTGCATCACACTTTTCAGTACTACTGGAGGGTGCCCCACGAAGCGTGGGTACTTGCACCAGATAAGGCTGGTTAGTGGAGGTTGGGATAACCTCTTCTCACTCCTTCGTTCGTTGGTCCACGAGACGTAATTCAACCCGTGCCTCCATCTGAAAGGCCCTTTAACCTGCCTTGTAACTATTACAGTCTTGGGACTTAATCCACCCGAGTCACAGTATTAACGAGACATGTTTGTGTATGCTGTTTCCTTATATGATTTTTCTAGTCTCGTGCTCGACAATCGTAGACTTGCTTAGTTTGGCGTGTATCGTGGTCCCACGAAGAGTTGATACCTCAAAGTGGCTGACCAACCACCCCGTAGACCGAGGAGAATTAAAGGCCTTCCTCTTGAAGAATAAATTGGAAATAATTCTCCTCCGCCTCCTTTAAGGCGTCGACTTGATTCGTCTGAAACTTTTGTATTGACTCGTCAGGACGAGATCATAGACTCATAGCCTCCAGAAGTTCACACTTCAGAACTAGAGGAAGTAATAGTTGAAGATCTTGGAGCCAAAGAATTCGCTCCACATCTCAATCCTCCATTACCCAGGACTTATCCATTCCCTGTGGTCCAAGTCCCACCTCCCAGATCAAATCTTCCTGATAATAGCCCTCTTCATCGGGTCACTATGGATGACACTACGTTAGTGTCTGCATCAGGAGTACCTGTAACCCACCACGACGATTGTCACTGGAGGGATCTTTCCTCCTGGTGTGTCTATTCAAACAACTGTTGTTAGTCAACCAAGCTTCGTTGTTCCAAACATCAACATTCCTTCATTGGTCGTTGGTCCCACTCAAACTATGAGTGCAACTACATTTCTACCGTCAACAACAAATGTTTTTTCGTACGATATGTCGTCAATGAACGTACTAAATGCATTGGCTGCTTCTCAGTCGATGTCCCACACATCGAGTGTCGGTTTAGAGAGAACTTCAGCTCCTTACCAAGTGTTTCCTTGGGGTGAAGGTCATATTTCTCCGTGATCCGCATTTGTCGGGAGCAGAGATTTCCCGTCTTCCGGACGTAACCCTGCCTAGGGCTGGGGCACTTCTATGGGTAGCAGATCTTATTCCGATAGTATGCCATCCACTTCGATCCCGATCACACTGTATGGTGGGTTCGAGAGTAACCCTTTCATCTCGTATGTAGTTTTGGCAGGGGGAAACCCCTTCCAAGGTCAATCTGTTCCCATGTAAGGAAATTTCTCCTCGCAAGGGATGCCATTGGGGGGTACCCCTTGGCTAGTGGAATCCCATGCAAGGGATGTCTCAAGGGGGAAACTCCTTTCCCTATCAGTTTAACCCCATGCCTGGATTTTTTCCTACGCAAGGGGGGTTCACTGGGGGAAACCCTGGTTTTCCTTTTGGGAACCAGATGGGTGGAGGTTTTCCTTCATTCAACTAGGATCAACAAGTTTTTATCCCAAACCCTGGTCCTTATGCAAACTATTTCTGGAAACCTGGTGCTAGTTACAATCCGGGGTCCTCTTTTCAAGCTAACAATCAAGCGATTTCCTATCCTAGGCTACCATTTCTGGAAATGCTGCATTTTCCAGACCTATCAAAGTTGATGAATGACCCTATTTGTCATCATCCCGGCTGGCCTGTGGTCCCAAACAAGTTACCTTTAGACATACCCATCGAAGGGAAAAGTGGCGAATATACACAAGACCACGTGACGACATTCAATTTGTGGTGTTCATCTAATTTGTTGAATGAGGACTCAATTTGCTTGCATCTTTTCCAGGGCACTCTCACTGGAGGCACTGCCAAGTGGTACATAAAACTAGAAAGGGAGAAATATGCGACGTTTGGTGACTTAGCCACAATGTTCCTTAACCATTTCCAACTCTCTGTTTGGTATGATGTTGGTACAAAACTACTAGCCAACTTTGAACAGGACAAGGCTAAGCACATTTCCGATCACATTCGGGAATGGAGGTGGCATAAGAGCTTGATAAAAGAAACAGTTCCACCAGAGTTTTTCCTTGAGTAATTCTTGAAATCCTTACTCCCGTACATTTCAAAATATGTTGCAACTTCGAGAGTATTTTCGGAAGAGAAAGCGATTTTTAGGGTGCAACAGTTAGATATTATTTACTCTCAATCTGGCTTGCTCTATGATATTATGCTAGACATGTCGAGGTTTAATCTTGACTTGACAAAGCCACAGTCAAATACACATGCAGATGGCATTTTGGGTTCCACACAAATAAAAATTGGAGATCTGGTTACAAACCATATGCAAAACTTGGCTATCCAACAACCCGTGGCTGGTTCGACCCCTGGCTTGACCACCCTCGCCACCATATCTTTGGATTTACATTCTGTACAAACGAAGAGTCAAAAGGGTCCTCAACATCCCAGAGACAATAAAGGCAAGGGTAAGAAAGGTGGTGGGGGCAATAATAAAAAATATGATAAGAATTCTGAGAAGGAAAAAGATGAAAAAAGGAAGGTGAAGTTCCCTTGTAAACTTTGTGGGGATGATCATCTTACATATCAATGCCTGCAAATGGAGGAAGTCCAGTGCCTTATGAAGTTGAAATAAAAAAAACAACAAAAACCTACTGTGTTGAAAAACACTTTCCCACAAGGGAAGAACTTGCAGGGTGGTTCTTCCAACCCCAACCAGCAAGGGGGCACGTCCAAATTCCAATGCATCCCAGATGGACGAATATGATGGAGTTGTGAGAATGATTAGTCATACAAATCTATTGAAAATCGAGTTGCAGACTAGGAATCATGATTATAGTAACCCAAAGTTGACAGAAAAAGGGAAAAAGAATTCGTAGGATTAGGCGCCTCTACACAAAGAGAAACTTGACAGAGAGACAACATCACGCATACCTAAGGGTGGATACAAACAGACAACACACAACCCTAATGTGAGAGCTTCCCCCAACTATTCTATCATTGAGGACTTGGATCAAACTCCATGTGCAATGCATGCTTTGGAAGTACTCCAAATTTTCCCTGCATAGCGCACCATGTTGTTGTCTGCCATAGGAGCTGTTGATTCTTTTAATCAGCTCGTGATGAAGTTCAATGCCATTGATGTCAACCCTCGTCTTCCCTAACATGTGGCCTTCTAGATTAACGTCATTTCTAATAACCGTCCGATCTAGAGGACCGTCATTGATGAATGGGCTTCGACGTGCGTAATGTCATTGTCTTATTGGAAAACTATTAGTTCTCTAGAGCTTACCCCTTCCTCGACTCTCTTGACGACTTTCGATGGACGATCGTTATGAACCCATGGTCTGATTTCTTCTTTCCCGATCAATTTAGGAGGAAAATATGTCTGCGTAGAGGTTGAAGTATTTGATGTGCCATGACTATAACTTGTTACTTGGGAGGAGTTTGTCTTATGCCATGAAAAATGTCATCTCATTGGTGTTTCTCATCATATGGTTTCCCCATGAGGGAAGAATTATAACCATCGACCATGTGGCTTCCAACCTTTTTGAGGCTATGATTAAATCAGGATCCACAGTTCCGTGGATTGAAAACTCTCATCCAACAATTGAGAATATCAGTTGTGGAATGTATCCTTCTCTCATGGGATCTTTTTTTTTGCACCGATTTCATACCTTCGGTCTATCCTGGTCGGCTATCAAAAGTTGAGTCCACCGTCTTTCGCTTCGAGAGTCACTTCATTTAGAACATCATATTTACATGATTCGTGGAAGCTACCCTCGCCATGTGATGTGGGTCAACACCGCGTTAACACTGGGATGGTTGTACATTTGTCTGCAACTGAGGTCGCTTACCAAGCTATTCAATAGGAAACTGCGGACCCTGATCAAAATCCTTCATTGACAGAGGAGGATTATATTTTCCAGATCCTATCTGGGCTCAAAATTATTCAAATTCCCAAGACTATCTAAAAAATGTCTTGCCCTCAGATGAAGCTATCATTGAGGTAATTATTGGAACCGAAAGGCCCTAGGAGTATATGCATGACAGATCGTATTTCCTCCCCGAGATCAGTGGAGTGGAAAAGGGAGAATTTAAGTAAGTTGTGAGTAGGAGTGTCGATCGAACGGTGACACCCTTGGCCAGACACGGTGTCTATGCCGAGGGGAACATGACAAATATCTCATAAACTGTCCCAATTAACATTTCTAAGAACCCTGACGTCGTTGAAAATGTCTACATTGGAGTGGAGTGCTCTCAAGACGAGATTTGTCAGTATACGATGTTTTTTTAAGAGTTTCCTGATGTATTTGATTGGTCTACGAGGTGATTCATGGCATAGATCCTCAGATAGTTCAACATGAGATTCAAACCTATGACAATGTCAAACCGGTTCAACAAAATCCACGACCAGTAAATCCTAGGAAGGCAACAATGATCAAAGCCCAGGTAGAGAAGTTGCTCAAATTTGGCTTCATCTATCCAAACCCTTTGACGGAATGGGTTTCCAACCTAGTTCCAATTGATAAGAATCAAGGAATGATTCATGTATGCATGGATTTCCAGGACTTGAACAAATATTTTTCAGAAGATAACTTCCCCACGCCATTTATTGATCAGATTCTAGACAGGTGTGCGGGAAGAGAAATATTTTCATTCATGGATGGTTTTTTGAGGTATAACCAGATTGAAATCCGACTGAAAGACCAACACAAGACAAATTTCATCTGTCCATGGGGAATTTTCTCTTATAAGAAGATGCCTTTTGGCCTTAAAAACGTTGGCGCCACATTTCAGCGGGCCATGGTGTTCGAATTTCATGATTTGAAGCACATAATGTATGCCTATTTGGATGATATTACAACTCATTCGCAAAAAAGAGCTGAACATCTATTACACCTTCGCCTTGTTTTTGAAAGGTGTCGTTACTACTGAATCTGATTGAATCCACATAAGTGCATTTTTTGCGTGACTTATGGACGTCTTTTGGGATTCATCATTTCGACGAAAGGGATGATGGTTGACCCCTTAAAGGTTGAGGAAATCACTCAGTTTCCTCCCCCACGTACAATATGACAACTTCAAAGCCTACAAGGAAAAGTGAATTTCCTTCAATGGTTTGTGCCGAACTATGCCAATGTCACAAAGGGCTTCATGCACATCTTGAAGAAGGGGGTCCCATTATGTTGGGATGAAGCAACACAATGTTCTTTCAACGCATTAAAGAAAGCCTTGGTTTCAACTCCTTTGTTGGGTCCTCCTGATTATAATAGATACTTTTTGTTATATTTGGCGGCAACCAAATTCTTGATTGGCATGGTTCTGGTGCAAGAAGATGATGAGCTCCAAGAGCATGTCATCTACTACTTGAGTCACGCTTTGTTAGGTCCCGAGCTTAAGTACTCTCATGTAGAGAAACTAGCCTTGGAAACATTTCATGATGTCCGATGTCTTTGTCATTATATTCTGTTGCATAAGACAACCGTCGTCACCATCATTAATCTATTCCAATATGTTTTGACTCAATGAATTGTCGGCGGGAAGTACAACAAATGGATTATGGTGCTTCAAGAATTCAACTTGGATTTTGCCTCAGCCAAATCTAAGAAATCTTTGGTCTTTGACGAATTAATGTCAGAGTTTCCAGTTGAGAATGAGGAGGGAGAGGTCGTCGACTCGTTCCTTAATGAACACATATTCCTCATCTCTTTGTCTGACCCTTGGTACAGAGATATCCTGATATATCTCCAGACTTTGAAGTTTCCACTGCACTATTCACGAGATGAGCGATGACAGGTTCATCATATGGCTAAAAACTATCTCATTATCGCCAACACATTGTATCGACAATGGGTAGACTCGATACTCCATCGTTGCCTCATTCACGAAGAGTTGGAAGTGGTTCTAAATGACTTTCATGGTGGAGCATGCGACGATCATCTATAAAGGTTTGAAACAACCCATAAAATTTTGTGTGCCAGGTATTTCTGGCCTACGATCTTTAAAGATTGTATTGAGGTGGTCAAGAGATGCCATCCTTGTCAAGTCTTTGTCAAGAAGATGCGCACACATCTTTCTCCCATGTTTCCTGTCATTACTGTCGGCCCTTCACCAAGTGGGGGGTAGATTTCATGACATGCTACCTAACTTCGTCTAGGGGGCATCATTATATTATAGTGGTCGTGGGCTAATTCACTTAGTGGGATGAAGCCATGCCAAAATTTGCGAATGATGGCGAAACATTAACACTTTTCATTTTTACTTAGGTTATCGCTAGGTTCGGGGTTCCGAGGGGTATTTTCATTGACCATGGCAGTCACTTTTAGAACTGCATGATGTCCGAGCTAGCATCAAAACTGGGTTTTAGGAAGGAGCACCCGTCTCTCTACTATCCTCAGGATAACGGTCAAGTTGAAGCTGTCAAAAAATATTTAAAAATGATATCGAGAAGAACAGTCAACTCAACCAGAACGAATTGGCACTTGATGATATATTCAACATTATGGGATTACCGAACCTCAGTTAAGAATGCAATGAGTCTCTCTCCTTTTCAAATCGTCCATGGAGTTGAGGCAATATTTTTGGTTGAGTGCGAAATCCCTTCGCTTAAAATCGTTATTGAGCTCCTCCCATATACGACTCATCTTGAAGAACGTCTCGTTTATGTTGAGCAACTTGATGACCAACGTCAAGACACGACATTGGAAAATGAAGCACATAAGAAAATATTCAAGTCTCAGTATGATAAGTCTATTTGTCCTAGGGTGTTCTCGGAAGGATACCTTGTCTTAGTTTATGACTAGGATAAGGATGCCCCGGGGGAAGGAAATTTCAACCCCATGTGGTACGGTCCATATATTGTGCGACGGGTGTTGGACAAGGGATCTTATGAGCTAGTATATTTTGAAGGGAATGCCTTGTCGGAGCCTAGAAATGGGCTCTACCTTAAAAAATACTATGCTTGAGCCTTATGGCTCGAGTACCAATATTTTTGTACATAGTTTTGCTTAGCAGTTTTTGTGTCTTTGTACGTTAGTGATTGTGTTCTTTTTCTGTGTGGCATATGCTAGAGGAATCGCCAGTTTATATTTGGTACGTGGATGGTGCTAGTCGCCATTCTCAGAACTTGGCTTCCACAACTTGAGTGATTTATTCACCTACTAGCCAGCTAGTGTCTGCTGGAGGTGTGTGTCTCGGAGAAACTACCAACAATGTTGCCGAATATAGTGTCGTTATCGATATTTTACGAGGTGCTTTGCATGAAATTCAACTCCTTCATGTGTTTTTATATTCTTAGTTGGTAGTCTCATAGTTGATTGGTTTATATCATATATGTGATTCGATGTTGTTGCATTGTTTCCTTAGGGTACGTCTTTTGAAACGATCATTTGAATTCATTACTTATGAACATGTTCCTAGGTGTGATAATATATTAATTGATGCCTACACTAATTATATTTTAGATTGGCATTTATATCATTAGTAATATAAGCACACACATTCACACATGTAAATATTTGTAATTTGCAAGTAAAGCATAAAAGATAATGCACAAAAAAATGGTGCTATGAGCACATAGTAAATCTAGGCCTCAGGTCGATGAACCCGATCATAACAAAGTACGGCGTTGTCCAAACGTTGGAATAATAAGACCCATGGTCGGGGTACCCCCACTACATGGAGTTGCATGCCTACAAGCAAGTCATCTATGATCACCATCGTAACATTGCGGGTCAGGGCCTTGAAGTTCCTGCCCACACTCTACAAAGTTTGTGCTACATCATCACTCGGTCATGCCTCCTTTCATCCTCTGCGACTGTGTCATGGGACACTGGGTAGCCTTGCTGGTGCTCTATCTGCAGGAAATAAAAGTGTGTTAGTATTGTGGATCTCACAAAAATATAGATTGTTTTTCCTATATACATATGATATAAAAACTAAAAATTAAATAAAATTAAATTAAAATTACCTATATCGCGTGGCTCGTTGCCGAGACGAATGATGACGTTGGGATCCTATGTGAAGTCAATCCCGGTATAATGATAGTCCTCGATAAAAGGGGCCTGACGGTCCCATTAAGAGAAGAAGTCGTCATCATAAGGGTTTGATAACTTCCCTCCTCCTAGGTGGGCCAACAACTCGATCCAATGTACCATGGTGGGCCATGGTCGCAAATGTCCTTTCACATAGGTCCTAGGGATCACCATGGACACCCTCTCAAAGAAAAATGTGCACATGACACTACCAAATCCGAAGTTCTTGGTCTTCATTAACTTGCAGTCGATGAGCTGATACTTCATGCAAGTCAACATGAAAGTGCTCCAGTTGAACATGATTGGCCTCAAGCATTCAACCCCATGCTGCATTTGGGCCTGAGAATCCAAATGTAAGTTGGACCCTACAATGCAGACCATGGTGTACAAAATGACTTGGAGACTAAGGTCGGTAATATGTTTGATCGGTACCTGAGAACCACTCTTCTCCGTTCCATCATCACAATACTCATTGATGTAATCGTTGACTGTCTGACCACCTCCACCACGGGCTTGGAAGTTAGGAACCTCCCCTCTGCTGAATAAAACTATGATGAAATATATGTCCTCTACAATGATCATCAATGATTTCCCTCCAAGCATGAAGGCCTCAACATCTGGGTGCCAATAGTCAATAACGATATTTAGTAATCTCTTTTGCGATCCCATCCCACCAATTTGAAAAACATTATACATGCCACACTCTTGGAGTGGTTATTTTGCATCATCAACATCAAAGACCGCACGATCAACCTCCTCGTGTTCACGTTCCCTATAATGGATGTACATTTTTCCCAAGTTCAAAGATAACACAAGTTAATATTAATTTTTTTTAATTTTACTCTAGGCATCCGCGAGCTTCTGTTTTGATAGTCACGGAGATCCACGACTAGTGCTTCTACCATCCGCAGACATTCACAGGTCTCTTTAAGGAAACTCGTGGATGCATAGAGTCAGGTTTAAAAAGGTTACCTTAACCCCCAATTTTGCAAGAAATTGAAAAAATGAAATATTGGAATGTAACACAAGGGATAAGATACTTACTTGGTCCAAGCAGTCGGTGTTTTCATTACTCCAAGATCCAAGAATCTACAAATGAAAGTTCAAGGGTTTTGTTAACTTGGGTAATTTTTGGTGAAAATGATAAAATGAATGAGTAAATTGGTAATTTAACCCTATTTTATACAAAATTTTTGAAACCCACTTCTTATAGTTTACTATTTTTTCCAAAAAAATCAACTAATGACAAGTTCCTTGTAGCATTGTCTTATCGTTGTAGGTTTAAGGATATACTTTGGACACTTTTGGCCTCTTTTTGGACGAACGACTGAGTATTTCTCAAGATTCTAGGCAAGTCATGTTCCTGTAACTAGAATATAGCATAGGTTGCATCCACCTGAACTTTTTTCATTATCAGTCGCCATTGGTTCCTAAACCCAGGGTCAATCCCATTAGCAAGCAATGACACCTTCCTATCTGCTAAAAAATGTCATTATGGTAGAGCCTACCTTCCATAGGTGCTCTAGTTTATAATCCCTTTGTATTCTGGCATATATGCTAAAAGATCTCTGTTAGGCTCGAGAGTCCTTTTAGTCCCACCATGAATTTGCATTCAAACTTCATTTTATTACTCAATCTCATTCTGACCACTACCTATAGGACTCCCTCCATTATATGTTGCTTGTAACATCATCTTGGAGTCTTAGTTAAGATGTTTTCAGACTCCTTAAAAATGAAAAGATTGCCGAGTGAACTTGTTTCTTTCACACTCGTTAAAGGATTTGAAATGACATCTATTTCGGTATAAGTTTAACCCTTTTCCGGAACAAATAGAATAATTACAAAAAAGGAATACTCTAGTCAACATTGGCTATAAGAGTTCTCCTTGGTATTGTTTTATGCTTTTTTGGGCCCAGGGGACTAAATATACGAAAAATAACACTATTAGAAGTCTACTTCCTGAAGTTGAGTTGTAACTGCATTGCATATTGACCTCTCGCACTTATAGGCCTAATGTTGGCTTCAACATGCTCTTGTTGAACTAATTTCTCATGCATTCCTATCAAGTTCCCAGCCTTACAATAATTTCCTTTGCAGCTCAACACCTTTATTCCTAGAGGAAACATCCCTTGAGTGTCCTTATCCTGCACATTCTTTCCTCGCATTGAGCATAGGGTTTTTCCTTGCGCTTTGGAACTAGTTTGATTTCCCGTGACACTCGTTTCCTCCACTGTACTATAACATTCTTTTCTTCTTTTTTTCAGGATTTAATAATATGAAAAAGACCAAAAAATTAAAAAAACCAAAAATAAGGGGGGAAATGGTCCATTTCTTTTGTTGGTAGAAGTTTTTTCGCCTTTGAACAAAGCACAATCTTGAGTTAGTATCTCATCATTTTGGGTCTAGTATGGCTTTAGGAGACTTTTTCTCGTTATTGAGTTTTATCTCCCCCGATTGTTTATTCTTCCAACCATTTAGAGCATTTGTTGATGCCTCGTATATCACAAATGTATCCCAGTTTATAGTCACGCTGCCTAAGTCACATAATGCGTCTTTCTTTTATTCAAGGGAAGTTTCATCCTGAGTCGACCATTTGACAGTTAAGTCTCTGAACTAGCAATTCGGCCTTCCTAAGTCAGTCAAGTCTGTCTCATCATCACAAGTATCTATGTCTCTTACTCGTGCTAGTATGGAAGGTCCCCATTGACTTCTTGTTGGAGGGTCTGCTCTTATCAACTCTGACACATAGTTCTGAGAGTACGAACTAGAGTTGCACCCTGTGCCTATTTCCATCATTGATAGGTGACCTTGTGCTCAACAGATGACAAACCATCATTGGTCACTGACTGAGAAATTTCCCTTGTGTTATACATCAACAACAATAATCACACATAGGGATTCGTGCGATACCTTGGTTTCCATTTGATCCCATTGGTGGGTTCCTTGTCTTTGTCAGTAGTATGCATCATTGGCTACTATTCATAGAGTCTCTGTTGTGGAATATTTCATCTGGTGCATGCTAGAGTCGTACCTCGGTGTGGCCCTTACAATATTTTCATATGAGTCCTTCCAAATCTTTGGCCTTTTGCTACCCCCTCGTGTTGGATGATGGAGAATTCCCTAATGCCTTCCTTTCAACAGATCTCTTCCTATCGACTTTGACACATCTTGATCTGGGATAGGGATCTAGAGTCATATTTGGTACCTTGGGGCTTGCAGTCATCGATGGCAGGTTCTATCGCTATTGACAATGGGAATACATCAATGTCCCCTACTCGATAGATTCTACCAGGTGTTCAACATCAACTCATTTAATCACACTTGTTAGATTGTACGATGATACATTGACACCCATCATCATCATCAATGGGTTGTCTTATGTTTTTTAACGGTATACATCAATGACCGATAATCAAATGGTGTCTCAATGTGTTCTACCCCAACACATCTATTCACATAGTGTAGACTCGTACCACGATAGATTGTTTTTAAGACTTAGGGTGAAGTATGAGCATCACATATTTTGTGCTCCTACCTGACATACATTGTACCACCCCACATACATTGGTACTTGTAGATGATCAACTTGTTCACTCCATTGGTCCCATATATCCTATGTTCTTGATTTTGAGACATAGCTCCACTGTGTATCTCTTCGTGGATATGATCTACTTTCACATGGATCCATTATGTATTCCTCATGGCCATGTTTTCTACTTTTATATATCACATGAATCCACTGTGTATTGCTCATGGCCATGGACATTAGTCATACTTTCATATGTACCATGGATCCATGATGTACTTGATTTGGCGGCCATGATTACATCACTCCTGATCATGGGTATGTTAATGTTTATGCCATTATTATAGTTCTTTGCATTTCAATAGATAAGAGCATCATAAGAACAAGATCACTGAGAAATACACATTCACAAGAGACACAACATTTATCCTGGGAAACCCTCTAGGGGAAGAAAACCCAACA
>ML831748.1:0-30849 GCA_009831015.1 Picea engelmannii | reverse complement strand
CGTCAAAATGTAAAAATTTGAGAAGGAATTGCAAACATTCATTGAATTTTCTATTTTTTGGTTAATTTATCCTCTCTGTTATATATTTTTAAATTGAATCTCTACGAATAACTTAACCTATATGTTGGCTCTCTCATGATCATTCAGAGTAGTATTTTCCTATTTATATTGCTAATTATCTGTACCATTTCTTGCGCACTTATGTTGTAGACCCCAAATTGTTACAGACATTGTCAAATGCCCCTACACTTATGTTGTAGGCCCCAAAATTTTATGGACATCGTCAAATGCCCCCTCTGCCCATTCATTTTTCCTATGATAGTGTTACATCTATCCTTTGCCACTATCAATGTCAACTAGCTTTCTCATCTTGAACTCGACCCTCAGACCTCCCTTCTGGAAAATCCCTTTATTATAAAGGTTTCTTTTCCAATTAAATGGACCAACCCTCCCTTATGAAAATAACCCTTTATTATAAATGTTTCTTTTGCAATTAAATGGACCAGCGAATTCTCCAACTTTATATAAATGGGGCCTAAAAATTTTCCTATTCGAAATAAATGTCGTCTTTCCTGTAAGAAATAATGAGTCAAACAAAGTTTTTTAAATACTCTGATAGAATCATGAATGTACTTTATATAAATAAGGGAAGATTAAAAAGACAAGTTTTATAATTAATATTCTCAAAACAATTGACCAACCTTACAATCTAAAATACTTCATTCCATTTAGATCTTACATACCTGCTAAGGTCAAATACCTGAGAAATTTTGATTTGTGCCATGCATGTAGTATCCAATTGAGTCCTTTCAAATAAATCACCATGAATCACCATGTTTTCTGTTTTTACTTTCATGATTAAGCCATGTTTATCGTGCTTACTTTCACGACATGTTTAAACTTTTAAGCATCCACCTTTTAACATTTTAAGCATCTACCTCTATACCATCCTATGGGAAGTACTCACAGTTACATTTATTAATCCAAGTGGTTAACATGCACTGTGGTATGAACACGTGATTAACATGCACTATGTTCTGTGTTTATATTAATATGCAACTAGGTGTTAATAATGTGTCGGTGTTCAAGGATATGTGGTATTTACGTAGATTTTCTTCAGTATGTGGGATGGTTTTTCAGCATAAATGCTTTTCCCAATTATATTAATTAATATAATTTGTTCTCTGATACTGGTTACAAGCATCTATTTGCGTTGACCAAGTCTTTCACCAAATAATTGGATAATCCAATTCAGATGGAGGAAAGAGATTGGGGTACATGCAAAGACAAAAATGAGAGGTTACAACAAGTCTGAGAAGTGGAGAGAGTTAGTGCCGAAGTAGAAGAAGAATATTGCCGGTGCTGGTCATAAGACATGTTAAATATGAAAGCAAATTCTGAAGCTGATTGCAAGGGTTGATAGAATCTGATTTTAGTAGATTTTGATCACATGTGTGGAGCCCTCATGGCCATCCAGCCACATGTTGTATGTAATATGGCCTGCAGGTTTTTGTAGAGTTGATTTAGAGAGAATATCTACCTCTCTATTGAATTCTCGAGAAGCATGTGTGAAGGTAAGATCTTTGAATTGGTGTTGGAGAATTCTGATGCGGTCCATCCAGGCCAAGAGAGTGATCGAGTGGAGCTTACCACTATGATTCAACCATTCTATGACAACACTGGAGTCACCAATGAGATGTAGGCGATCGATATTTAATCTTGTGGCCAAGTGGAGGGTGGCCCAGACACCCAGAAGTTCATCCCTTGTGTTGGTGCCCGAGCCACAGTCGAGAGTTCATCTGCAAATTTTAGCTGCATTTAATTTAATCAAGCCACCCGCTCCACTCATAGTTCCACTGCATTGGGCTGCCCCCATCAAACCATCCCATGGGGTAATCTTCAGCTATGTGAGGATGTTTTAGGATCTTTTTTTTCCTCTTGTAGGGATGGATACCTCTCCACAAATGATAACTACCAAGTATTTTGTATGTCACATAGTTGACTGAAGGTGGAATGTCTTCGAAAATCCCGTTGTTCCTCTCCAACCAGATGTACCAATTGACCAATGGAGGAAGGTATTTATGAGTGTGTTCTATGGTGAGCCAATGTGTGAAGCAGTTTGTTAGAGTGGTCCCATTCCAAGCAGATGCCAAGTTTAGATCAATTTTGATCTTGCTCTAGACACGTTGGGTAAATTGGCAATGTATGAAGAGGTGAAAAATGGATTCTGCATCGGAGTTGCATAACTGACAGATGTTAGGACCTGTCCAATCCTTATTGAGTAAAATATCCCATGTGGGGATTTTATTTTCAATTGCAAGCCAATTGAATAGTTTAACCTTGAGAGGAATTTTCTAGATCCAAAGGTTTTTGCGTCAGCCGGGTAAAATATTGTGAGCAGCTAGTGTAGATATAGCCGTGTATATATTTTTTATAGTAGTGTGTCCTGAGCAATTGCCACCCGCCCACATCATCTGATCATCAGTGTTATGGAGATGTATACCTGCATTGTTTAGTTCATGACATAAGAGGTCCCATTCCTGTTCCTGAGCTGTGGCTAAAACAAGATCGCCACCCAATTTCCAGCCATTAAAAATCTGCCCCTGTTCATGGTAGCGCGCCGCTTGATAAAGGTAGGTGATATTATTATGATTCAGTTGTTGGATGAGAGGGAGAGATAGGTGAAGTGTTGTACCAAGACCAAGGATGCAATCCTTACCCAGCTCAATGGAATGGCCGGAGCTAGGTTTCCAGCATATCCATTTTTTGATCCAGTGTGCAGATTTTGATAGGTTCTTCCAAGTCAATGAGGCAATCCTGTAATGGGTAAGATATGGGTGGATCCAAGTTTCCATTGTAGTGTGTGGTAGGTAATTATCTTTGATGACCAAAGTCCAGATGACCTTTGTTGTGAGGACTCGCTAGAGTGAGTTAGCGGCTAGAGCTGTATTGAAATTGAAGATATTCCTTATCCCCCAGCCACCCTGTAGCTTTGGTTTAGCCAGTTTTTCCCAATTGTAGTGGTGCATGCCAGTCCAAAGGAAGTTGTAAGTAAGTTTTCAGAGTTTGTCTAGCACCTGAATGGGAATGGATACCAGCGCCATCCAATAGACCGACTGTCCTTCAAGAGTGTCTTTTATCAAAGTGTAACAACCTCCTATTGATAGCCATTTGTTACACCAATGTACCAATTTTTTCTCCACCTTCGTGATAAGCCAATCCCAATAATTTTTTTTATAATGTTCTGCTTTTATATAATATCCCAGGTACTAGAATCCTTGTGAGAGATGGATGAATGAGTGCAGGAAGATTCCCTTGAGAACTTCCAGATCTTGATCTTGTATATTGGCATGATGAAAAGTAGTTTGGTCCAGTTGATTTGTAATCCTGTGGTTGAGCAGAAGATTTGCAAGAGATTTTCGATTTCCTTCCATTCATGGGAGCTTCCACTTGTCATAATGAGAACATCGTCTGCAAATAGCAGGTGAAGGATCTCGACCAGCCTCTAGACCTTTATCCCAGTAATCTTTCCTTCGGACTAGCTTTTTTTGAGGAGGAGGCTTAAACCTTCCATGACCAGAATGAAGAGAAGTAGTGAGAGAGGGCAGCCTTGCCTCAAGCCTCTACCACTATGGAAGAAAGGTGTGGGTTCACCATTTATCAGCACAGGGAAGGTTTCACTTGTGATGCAGTTCATAATCCAAATGACAATGGAGTGGTTGAAACCCAATTGGATGAGGATGAGTATAAGAAAATCCCATTCTATATAGTCAAAGGCTTTTTTGAGGTCTATCTTGAGTATAAGAGAACAAGATTTTTTATGTTTGATGTTGTGTAAGCATTCTTGTGTTGTTCCAATAGCATCGAGAATTTGGCGTCCCTTTAGAAATCTAAGTTATTCACTGGATAGAGATTGTGAGAGAATGGGTTTGATTCTGAGTGCTATGATTTTAGAGATGAGCCTGTAGCAGAGGTTGCATAGGGAAATCAGTATGTAATCACCAAAAGTTGTCGAGTGGTTTGTTTTTGGAATGAGAGTCAAGAAGGTAGAATTTATGGCTCCAGAAATTTTTCCATGGAGTCTGGAATCCTCCACTAATTCTAGAAGATCAGGTCTCAACAGGTCAAAGAAGTGTAAATAAAACTCAACGGTCCAGCCGTCTAGACCCGAGATTTTGTCCTTAGAAAAGGATTTGAGAGCAGTAAGGACTTCTAGTAATGTGCAAGGTTGTTCTAGGAGTAAATAATCCTCTGTTGTAACATTATGCCGGAAGAGTTGTGCCACTGTGACTTGAGTTTGTGTGAGTGTTTGTGATCTGGACTCATAAAAAGAATTGAAGTAATCGGATGCCGCAGTCACGATATCTTGCTGTTCTGTGATAGATGTACCTGTTTCATCAATAATATCCCATATATGCTTCTTGTTTCTGGAATCACTGGCAAATTTATGGAAGAATTTATTGTTCAAATCTCCACATTTTACCCATGTAGCTCTGCTACGCTGCCTCCAGAGTGCTTCATCTTCCAACAAAATTTTATTTCTATCTGTTTCTAGTTGTTTTATAAGTTTTATGTTTTCCCCAACACACTCTGTCTGTGAATCCAGATGGTTAATATCAGTGAGTCTGCACTCCAACTCATGTAGCTCGTGTGTCAAGCGCTTTTTGTGAAGGATTGCCCATTTTTTAATGACAAATTTTAGGTGTTTTAGTTTCCTCATGAATCGGTTTTGTGTACCTGAATTGAACCGAGGAAGAGGATTAGTCCATGCCGACTTGACAACAACAACAAATTCATCTTCAATAAGCCAATGTGTGTTGAATTTGAAAGGGTAGTTGATCCGCGTTGTAGCTGTTCCAAATTGCAAAATAATGGGTGTGTGGTCTGAAAGGTAGGGGGTATCTACCCATGATCTAACTCTACCATCTGATATGACTAGATTTTCTGAAATGTAGAAACGGTCTAGGCGTTTTGTAATAGAATCGAGCCCAGCTCTACCATTGCCCAGCTCTATGATTGACAGCCAGAGGGATGTCAATCATGCTATGAGTTTGGAAAAGTGTGATGAAGTAATCAACCAAGGGGTCTTGTAAGTCTGAAGGACCCCAAATTTCCTCAGAGTTTGTTGTGAAATTCAAGTCCCCTGCTAGAATTAAGTTATGAAGATCTAGAAGACCACAAGACTCCACGTTGTCCCATAAGTGTTTTCTATTTTGGCAAGGTCCATAAGAATTGAGGAGGTTAATTTGAAAGTTGTTCCACCTGCAAGTTCCCGTAAGCAAGAGACCACCACTGCACAAGTAAGGATGTAAGTCGAACTTGGATGGGTTCCAAGTCGCAGCTAAACCTCCAGAATTTCCCAAAGAGTTAACTGAGCAAGAGTGTCATTCATAGAAAAATGATGTAAGGAGAGATCTAACTTTCTTCCCTTCAACCAATGTTTCCTGGAGAAAAATAATATCAGGAGAGATCCTAGAGAGGAGTCTTCTGAAAGAAGAGGATTTAAGGGGTCCCCCCACCCCTCTGATATTTAGAGAGAGAAAGATCATTATTTGGTTCTCGCTAGGTCTTTCATGCCTCTAAGCGCCCCGTTGTTAGAATTTTGAGTAGATGAGTCTGTTGGTGTGGAAGTGGAAGGCCCCTCTTTGCATCGGGTGCTTCTGGTTTTGATCAGTGAATGTATGTAGCCAATCCCTCTTGACCTTGTATGTGTCGATCCCTGTTCCAGATCTAAAGTGTTTCTATGTCCTGAGGGGCCAACATCATTGTGTGGCAGATGGGTCGATTTCCCTTGGTATAGGGGTATGTGGGAGTGTGGACTTCTTTAAAAGAGGGTAAGAGGGAGTCCAGAATAGTAATGAGAGTGGTGTCATCTGGATGAGTTTTAGAGGTCCCCGACAACAAATATGTTGACCCCTTCTCATGTGGAGAGGATGCAAGGCTAAGTGGTTCCGAGAGAGTGGATATGGGGGGTTCGAGAGTGGTGTCCTGCAAGGTAAGGGGGCTGTGGGGAAACTTATGCAGTGGGTCGATAGGTTGAAAGTAAGGCAAGGAGGTTGTGGGTATTGGTAAGCACAAGTTTGGAGTGTTGGTACGCACATGGCCTGTAGGGATCAATGGTTGTGCGCAAAGGTTTGTGTGTAGATGGGTGTGGGGGTTTGACTGAGAGGTAGTTGGATCAATAGGGTGAGTAGAGGTGGATGGTGGGGTTAGAGTGTGCACATTAGGAGAGGCTTTCACTACAACAGTTTGAGGCAGAGTAGTGGGAGAAACTGTCAGAGCAGTGTCTAGAAGATCTTTTTCCGAGCTAGTGAGAAAAAAGTAAAGAGAAGGACAACTTGATTTTAGCTTACCCATGACAGTGTTTGGTTCAACTGGAGCTCCGAAGTCTAGAAAGTCTTGAAAGGATGGATGTGCAGTCTCTGTCAGAGAGTCAACTCTTGATGAGAGGTCTAGCATTGCTTCCTCTGATTGTTCTTCTTCAAAACGACCCGAACATGTTCTTCTGAGATGGCCTGTTTTTCTACAAATAGTGCATCTAAAAGGTATGCCTAGATAATCTAGGATTTGGCGATAAAACTTTCCTCTCCACTCTATGTCAAGGCATTCAAGCAGACCTTCGTGAATATCGATCTCCACCATCACTTTGGCCAACTTTTTGTTAGTAATTGTAAGCGAAAGAGTATCAACACAGATGTAGCGGCCAAGTGAGTTACCTATGGCCTCAAGTGATTTCTAGTTCCAGAGATGTAATGGCAAGCCAGGAAGGAGGACCCACAGATGTCTAAGTCGAAAATAGTCCTGTAATGGATCGACACTGATACGCTAATGTTTGAGCATGAGGCTGCCTCCATCTAATGTCCAGAGCCGCTCCAATATCATTGATGAGTCCTCTGAGTTTTTAAAAATGAAGCATAACCAACCATGAGTCAGGGAGATGGTCTCTGGAACATAGCTCATGAGAGGCTTCCAGGTGATTTGTAGCCAGTCAATAAGATCAGAGTGGCAAAGGTGCTTGTAAGAAAATATGCCTACTAAGGCACATAGACTTAATGAAACTGAGTCTTCTAGACCAATGTCTTGTCCAAGGACCATATTTCTCCTTGTTTTTTTGTGCACCAGGGCTTTGGATGATATTTGTGGGTGCCTTTCAGTGAGGATTCAATCGGATGGGGAAGCTGTTGTGAAACATTTCCCTGTTGTTTTGTGTTTTTCTTATTTCCACTGTGGTTTGGGATAGTAGGGATAGTGGTAGATAAGCCAATAGTGGAGGGAAGGCATGTTAAGGAGGGAGTCAGATGATAGGTCAATGGAGATGGCTGGCTAGGTATGGGACCCATGACTGGTATGAGTTTGCTAGACAAGTTCTGATAAGGTGTCGGGGATATGAAGGGTAAGGAAGTGGGCCCAACAAGGAAGTAGGTGCATTGGTAACAGGTCGAGTGTTTGAATGAGCTAGTTTTGAAAGTTCATCTGTGGAGGTGAAGAGGCCCTCACTGTTCCAGAGGGCCTCGTCAGCTGCACTCATTAGTGCACTGACACCCCTCTCCATCTGTGGGAAATAAGGTTTAAATAAGACTATCTTGTCGTTGAGTGGAAACTGGCAGTTGGGGTATGTGCAGAAGAATGGTCGTATATAGTGGAGCAGGGCAGTAGTTCAAAGTAGTGGCAAAAAGGCCGGTGAGGTTAAGTGCTTGCACCATGTAGACAAAGAAGTATGTGTGCAGGTGAATGTAATGCTGAGAAGGTGCAGTATGAGGTTCAGAGAGGATACACTGGGTCAAAAATCACCATGATGTGCTACAAATGCCAAAGTCTCCTTGGTGATTTGGAGAAACGTATATGGGGAGGCTGGCTGGTCATTGTGATCATTGCCTCCAATAAGTAGCAGACTGTTCAAGGCGGTGCAGGTTGGTCAAGTTTGCACAGATTTCAAAACAATGCCGCATTGAAACAACAATACCTCACACAACCTTCTATCTGGCGTGGTCTAGATAGTTTGTAGGAAAGTTAACCTCCTCATTGAACAAGAAACAACCAAAGACTACACAATTCAGAGGCCGAAAATAGTAAAGAAACACAGGCCCGATACACTTCCCAATACAAAACATTAGAAGAGACTGACAAAAGCAGTGAGGCTGTCTGGCAGAGTGAAAAGGTTCAGAGATTGGGAAAGCTTGGTCTAAGGCTCATGAACACACTCCAATACTATTAAGAGACATAATCTGAGTGCCAACAACGCAATGCCACTCTCCTGTGGAAGCAGATCCGCCATTGTTGTAGCTAGGTTGTTCCTGCCCAGTTGCAGGTTAAAAAAATTGCCTCTCTTGGCATCCTTGAGTCTTGGAATCCTTGATGTCGAGAATCAATTAGGAGTCTAAATTGACCAAATTAACTTTGTTGTATGAGAAGTCTAGAAGGAAGCCCATTCCAATGGCTAGTTATGAATTCATGTATGTGGGACGGTTAACATACAATGTGGTTTGTGTTTATATTAATATGCAACTAGGTGTTAAGAATGTGTAGGAGTTCAAGGATATGTGGCATTTACACAGATTTGTTTCAATGTGGTACGTAGGCGGCCAGGACAAAATCCACCATCTATGGAGAAGGTATAGGGTCAATGCTCAAGGATACTCCATTTTTATGTGTATTTTAGTGGATTTATTAATTTGTTTCTTTAAGCAATGTCTGATGCAAAGTTTGTTTCTTTAAGCAATGTATGATGTGTATACGCTGGATTCATTTAGTAAATTTATGAAATAGTGTTGTTGGATTCACTTCATAAATATAAATATATGACATAAGATTCTTTGTTTAGGGATATCATGATGTATATGTTGGATTCATTTAGTAAATTTATGACTTTTTATTGTTTGTTGGATTCACTCGATAAATTTATGACATAAGATTTTTGTTATGATTTATTTTAGTATAAGTTGGTTCATGGAATTTCATAGTAATATATTATTTGTATATGATTTTTGGTTTATTTTATATAAATGATTTTCGGAGATGTTATTTAAATATGATGTGTGTTTTATTATAAATTGGTTTATAAATGTTTAGTCATTTTTAAAGTAATGTATGCTATTAGATTTACTTGGTAAATTTATTCCAGAGTAAGTTTGTTCCTCGATACTAAAGAATATATATAATTCATTTGTTCATATTAATTCTCTCATCATACTTATTTTTACTTATTTTTATGGTTGTTTTCTTTTGTGTTGTTATCTTTGTGGTTGAAGTCTTTATATTTCGATTCTGATTTGAAAAGTCCATATATCTATATTTATAGATAAATCAAACATACTTGATAACATTTATATCCACAAGTATATTATGATTTTTTTCATCATGTAATTATAAGAATTATTGTAATTAGTTTATGATATGTCATTAATATTAAGAACCATTGAAATTAGTTTATGATATGTCATTAATATTAAGAACCATTGCAATTAGTTTATAATATTGTGAGCAAATAAGTAACTATATGAGAATTGCCAAAACAATGAACTTTATGCAAAGGTTGGTATGTTTCAATTTTATATAAATATATCAATTTTATTTTCAAAGCCTTTTAATGTTTTTGTCCTAGTTTCAATGTATACAATGTATAATGATTGTATGGTGGATTGACCTTGTTTCCAAAGTCTTTGCATTGTCCAACTTTGTTGCATTGTCTTGTCTTGGTGTCATATCAATATACTCAAACATGAAATTTTGAACAACGATAAGTGAAACACCAAATTGTGAACAATCACAAGTGAAAAATATAAAGTTTGTTGAAGCATATTCACCATGCACCAATGTTAGTGTTCCCTTCTGTGTTTTAAGAGATATAGTGTAAACTCTTAGTGGCATACCCTCATTCTGAGAGGAGTTCACTCTATTTACATAGTTATGTTAGGCAATTGAATATCACTGATCATATGATTCAATGTGATTGAATGTTGATAGATTCAATAAATTATTTTCTTCATACTATCAAATGAATAGATGGTAAAAAAAAATTTGAATAAGGAAGAGAAAAATTATAACATGTTTAAAAAATAATCTCACGTAAAATAATAATTAAATTAAATTTAAGAAAATTAATTATAAAAACACATTATTAAAGGTGTAACTCTCCAGGGAAAACAACTACGAGAGAGTGAAATTTACATCACTCACTTAAAAAGTGGGAACATAACTTTTATCTTTGCAAAATGTGTCATTTTTTCTAAAATTTTTATAGCAATTCATTTCGATATTTGAAACAAATTTATTGACTCGTTTATTTAGGGTGATATATTATCATCATGATTAAGGTGGGGACTAACTGCTTTGCAGCTATTACCCTTGTTATATTTTTGAATGGTCCCACATTGTGACCTCAATGTACAATAAAAGTTCATTGGAGAAAGATGTGAAAGGATTTAGACTCACTGCATACCGTTGTCCCGAGATTTATTGCATGTGCCTTAAATCATCCCTCATACTGCTCGACTATGCTAGCATTAGGTAATTTTGTCCAAGGACCGACAACATTAGAGAATTTGTTCTCTTAGACTTGGGTGATTGGTTTCTATTGGTGTTAGTGGTAGCATCAGACATGAATTTCTGCACATGTCTATGTGTCTAGACATGTGGAAATCATCCAAAGCCTTCTACTTTTGAATTTACTTTAATTAAAGGAATTATTAAAGTAAATTGTTCTTATTAATTAATTATGTAATTAATTAATTGAGTTATTTGAGGAAAGTGCTAAAAGTACTTAGCATGTAATCTTCTCATGCAATCTAAATCTCAAGTGAGATTAGAAATAGATTGTAACTCATGATTATAAAAACAAGGCTAGGGTGAAGGAAGAAGACACTAGATACTTGAGATACTTGAGAATAGAGGATTTAATTTTGAGAGAGTTGGATTGCGAAGGACTATGATTCAAGATCTTGGATAGGTGGAGAAGGAATTTCATCTAAAGATCAGGTCAAGGAGAAGAGAGAACAAAGGAAACACATGTGGATTTCAGTTAGAGGAATCCACAAGAAAGTGTTGCGTCGTACAAATCTTTCCGTACAGGATTTATGTACATGTACACAAGTCTTAGTAGAGACAATCTCATACATACACGGGTTTGCTAAAGAAAATTCATGTACACCTTGAAAAACATACAGTTATGGTTCACACATTAGGTTAGACTTTGCCAAGTTTGTCTACATTTGTATTACTCTCAGTAGGCCATTATCCCTATTAGGGGAGCCCTGATTTTAGCATAATAAAATCATTCTCAACACTAGTTTTCCCTCCTGGGTTTTTCCAGGGGTTTATACCAAAAAATATTGGTGTTTATGTGTGCTTGCTTTGGTTTCCTTGTTTATGCTTCTATTGCATGTTTAGTTGATTACTCAACTTTGCTTTAATTCAATAAGTGATTTATTTGGAATTAATAGTCAGATGTTGATTAGGAGAAATATCAAAATGGTATCATAGAAGGTGCTCTGAAGGGAAGCCAGATCTAAGATCCATAGTAGATACATAACCAGTAGGTAGAAAACGAAGGACATATTCTAGGGAAATAATTGTACTGAGGCATGACTAAGTTTTTGCAATATTATTGAGGTGTACGCGGGTCACAAAAAGCATAGTCAGGTACATACATGGGTTTATTTGGTGACAGTCGCATACATACGCGAGTTTCATGGGTGATAATCACATACAACTCTTTATAGGTCTGTATAGGGACAATTTTCAACAATAGGTTATTTCCAAGGAAGTTTATTAGGTCTTAGACATGGAAACAACACCGTTGAGAGTTAAAGACAGATTGGATGGAGCATCCGATTTCCTATCTTGGAAATCAAGAGTAACTTTGGCATTGAAGGAGTATGACCTTTGGGAGTTAGTGGATAAAATAATTACTCCACCGATGGATCCAACAACTTTAGATGCTCACAACAAGAAGGAGACCAAAGCAGAGAGGGCCCTTATGGACTCCGTGAAGGATTATCTAATCCCTCACCTAAACGATAAGTAGATGGCCAAAGAGATGTTTGATGCCTTGGTAAGTTTATTCCAGAGAAAGAACATGAATAGGAAGATGATATTAAGGAACGAACTCAGATCGATGCAGATGTCTAGATCTGATAATGTTACCAACTATTTCATGAGGATCACACAAGTACGAGATCAACTTGTAGGCATAGGGGAAAAAATGAAGGACGTAGAGCTCATGAATGTGGCATTGAATGGTCTTCCCTGTTAGAAAAATGGGTGTGCTCATTTCACCATAGACAATATAGCAATATTGTCACCCAAACATAAGCACAAATGCCACCCCCGAGCATCTTAACCTTGACAGACAAAATAATTTCAGTAGCAGACCAATAGACAACCAAGGCTAGCACACCAAGAAAAGATAACCAAAGGCTAAGAAGAAAGTCCAAACCAATAACCCAAGACCAAGTCACTACTACAACAGTTGCAGTTCTCCTTCACTCATGCACACTTCTTTTCCTTATGCAATCATGAGTGAGTGAGTAACAAATGAGATCTAACTCCCTTTATTTATACTGCTCCATCTTAACTGACTGGACCAACTTTTCTTCCTGGGGGATGAAACTGAATATTGATTTATTCTATTAATCCGACTTGTCTTCTAGGGTTATTATCCAAAGCTTTAGGGTTTCTCTTGCTTCCCATGATATTCTAGTCTCATCAAAGGTTACATGTGGAGGTTAATACCTCCCACACCTACCATAATATCAACACTCCCTGCTAGCTAGGGAGATTTTAAAGGCAATGGTCTTGAGCATAAACAAACCATTCAATCAATAGCATCATCATAGCCACACATGCTATCTCATGATCAAATCACGAGAACCATCATCACTATCCAACTAGATAGTCTCCGGGGCAATCAAAACAATGCCATCCAATAGAACACAACTATGTCTAAACTAAATAGTATACAACTACTATCTAATGGTACACAACCGCTCCTAGTATCTCACTATTACTAACCGGTGACACACAATCACTACCAGTGGATCACATCCACCATAGTAGCATACAACTACTGTCCAGAGACATACAATCTCTACAATAATCATATCATCTAATATCAACAATATCATGATACAAACTGAGTCATTTGGGCCATTCTTCCACTCACATCTGTGAGATCTGGAAGAGCATCTTCCATCAAAAAGTAACACATCAACCATGGGATATTTGGACTATTCTTCCCAAGCATAGAAGAATAAATGTCCCTAATTTCTGAGCCTGGACCACTCACCTAACTGGGCCATTCCTCCAGCACTAATCATAGTGCAACCTGGAGAGATGGAGTCTGCCTTAGGGAATTCTTGTCCCTGATTGCTGAACCTGGACCATTCACCTAACTGGCCCATTCCTCCGACACTAATCATAGTGAAAAATGGAGAGAATGAGTCTGCCCTAGGGAATGAATTCCTGGTCCATTTCCTAAGGAAATTAATGTCTAGACCATTTCCTAAGGAAATGACTGTTCGAACCATTTCCTAAAGAAATGACTGTCCTGCACCAACCTCCAAAATGTACCATTCTTCAAAATTGCTCACAAATGTGAACTTTGAAAGAATGACTGTCTGGCAAGGCAGACCATTCTACTTGAACACTACTTAGAGTGACTACCAAGAAGAAGAATGATTTTCCTAGACCATTCCCCCACACTCGCCACAAGGGGAATCACTGCCTATGGTACATCATCAATCTATCAGACCATTTTCATTACGAAAATGACTGTCCGATTTGGACCATTTTTCGAACTAGAAAATGACTGTCTGTCAGAAATCTCAAGCCACTTTCCGGAATGGAAAGGAACTACCCAACCTGGACCATTTTTCAAACTGAAAAATGAATTCCCATGAATCAATAACATATTAGTTATCCCTCCTAACCTGGGGAGACATCTCTTCTCTTTCAGCTAAGGGAGTTATCTCCATGAGCCCCATATTCTCACTTAAGTACACAAACTTTATCCTAGACAAAGGATTTGTCAAAATATCTGTTACCTGCTCATCTGTGGGGATATACTAGAGTTTCACTTCTCCTTACTAGACTTTATCACGAATAAAGTAGTATTTGATCTCAATATGTTTCGACCAATCATGAAACACTAGGTGTTTTGATAGCCTCATACAACTTTGATTGTCACATTATATTATGGTCGAATCTAGTACCTGATCAAATAATACAAAAATCAGCTTCCTCAACCATACTTCTTCGGTACATGCCTCACATGCTACGATATATTATGCTTCTGTTGTCCTGACTGTGACAGACTTTTGTTTTATGCTGGCCCATGATATCATAGCATACCCCAAACTAAAACACATCCCTGAAGTACTCCTTCTTTCTTCTGCACTCCCTACCCAATCTGAATCTGTGAATCCATGAAGCTTTATATCACTGGATGAGGTGTATTCTAAATGATAGTTTAAAGTCCCACAAAGATATCTTAGAACATGATTTACAACTATTCAGTGCTCATGTATGGGTTCCACCTGAAACTGGCTTAAAGTGTTTACAAAAAATCAAATATCTGGTCGATTATTCACTAGATACATCAACGACCCAATCAATTGTTGATATAGGGACGGGTCTACTAGATCAGGATATGATTTTCTTACTTTTATTATATATGTGGTCATAGGAGTGGCGATGGATTTGAAATCCATCATTCCAAATTTCTGAGGAATCTTCATTGCATACTTTCCTTGTCCAAGAAATATTTCACCATGCTTCTGCCATACTTCTAGTCCCAAGTAATAGTGCATGAGACCAAGATATTTCATATCAAACTCAAAAGATAATTCCTTCTTACAATGGGTGATGAAAGACTTTGCACCTGTCAAGAATAAATCGTCGAAATACAACTATAGAATCATAGGTGCATTGTTCACAACCTTGTAATAGAGATTTGGGTCTGCATGACTCTTAGAGAAACCAAGTCTTATTAGGTAACTGCCAATTCTGGCATACAAATCTCTTGGAACTTACTTGATTCCATACATGGATTTCTTTAATATGCAAACATGAGTGTCTCTCAGATTCACCTCAAAACCTTGAGGTTGTTCAATGTATACTTCTTCTTCAATTACTCCATTGAGAAAGGATGTCTTTACATCCATCTGATGTAAAATCCATCCCTTGGAAGAAACAAGAGACATAATGTCTCCAATAGAAGTATATCTGGCAACAAGAGAAAAGGTTTCATCATAATCTTCTCCCTCCTTCTGGGAGAACCCTCTAGCCACGAACCTTGCCTTGTATTTATCTATGCTTCCATCTACTGCATGTTTGATCTTGTAGACCCATTTTGAATTTACCAATGATTTTTCCTTGGGTCTAGGTACAACTTCCCATACATTATTTTTCATGATGGACTGGTATTCTTCTGTCATGGCTTCTTTCCACTATTTCTTTTGAACTGCTTCTTCAAATGTGGTGGGTTATTCATTTATAAGTTTTTTCATACATGTTGCATAGCTGGAGAATATTTTGGGCTTCTTGCTTTCTCTGAAAGTGCCACTTGGAGCTTTGAGTCTTTTTTCTTCTTGTAGAGTAGCTTCAAGCCAAGTTGGACGTTTTCTAGTTTTGGGTACAATTACTGATTCAATAGGTTTGCAAGGTTGCATCGGATGATCAAGTTGTTCTTGTTCTTCATTCCAACTTTCTGGAAGCCAAGTGATTTCTTCTTTAGGCTCTTCATATTCTTCTTCCATGGATTCCTCTATAGATTTATTGAAATCCATCTTCTCATTGAAGGTTACGTCTCTACTGAATTCAATCTTATGTTTTTATGGAATATAGATTCTATAGGCTTTGGAGGATTCATTATATCCAAAAAATATGCCCTTCTTTCCTGATGGTTCTATTTTCTTCCTTTTATCCTTGGGGATATGTATGTAAACAGGGAACCCAAAGATTTTTAAGTGTTCCACATTAAGTTTCTTTCCTGAGAAGGCTTCTTTTGGAGTCATATCCTTCAATATGCGGTGGGGACTTCTGTTATGAACATATATTGTTGTCATGTATGCTTCTCCCCATAAATACATGGATAAACCTTGATCATTCATTAGTCCCTTCACAGTTTCTTCAATGGATCTATTCTTCCTTTCTGCTACACCATTTTGTTGAGGATTATGAGGAACGATTAACTCCCTCCTAATCCATGCTTATTTGCAAAAGGCAACAAATTCCTTGGATGTGTATTCTCCTCCATTATCTGTTCTCGAAGTCTTGATTTTCTTGCTTGTGAGGTTTTCTATTTCTGCTTTGACTTCTTGAAACTTGCTGAAAACTTCATCCTTTGTCTTCAAGATATATAACTAAGTTTTTCTTGAGTAATCATCTATAAAGGTTACATAATAAAGAGAACCTCCTAGAGATTTGACTAGCATTGGACCAAAAACATATGAATGTATTAGATCTAGGATTTCCTTAGATATGTTATTGCTACTTGAGAATGGCTTCTTAACATTTTTACCAAGTGCACATCCTCTGCAAATTCCTTCATATGTAGATTGCAGTTCTAGTATTCCTTCAACCATTTTATTGAGGAAGGGTAATGCTTGATAGTTAAGATGAACATACCTTCTATGCCAAAGTTCACTGGGATTGACTTCATCATGTATAAGAGCTTCATCATTACGTTCTAGTAGTTTGTATAGTATGCCTTCACGAGTTCCAATAACTCTAGCATTCTCTATGCTAGAGTCTCTAGACCAAGATAGTACTTCACCATCTACAAAAGCTATTCTATTTCCTTTGTCTTCTAAGCAAGATATAGATACAATATTCTTTTCTAAACCAGTTACATATAACACATTACTCAAATGAACATTTTTACCTGATTCCAATTTGATGGAGGCTTGACCAATTCCTTTGACCAGATAGGTGTTCTTGTCTCCAAGTTCTACTTTGTGAGATGTCTTCTTTTCATTGATATTGGAGAGTCTAACATGGTTTCCTGTCATATGCCTAGAATATCCACTGTCAATTATCCACATGTCTAATGAAAGAGTTCTTTTAAGAGCTTAATAATGTAGATGATCTGCCTTTTCATTCATGATTTACGTTGACTGATAGCTGTTCAAACTTTGACTTTGACTGGTCAAACATTGAATTTGACCCAAAATTTAAACCTTGACATTTTTTCCTTCTGAGAGTGCGAATAGGTGCACTAGAATATCCTCTCCTTGAGTAAAGTGTTCCATCATAAGGTGTTGGGCAAGAGGTTTTAGGGTTTGCAGCTGCACCTGCTACTAACCCTAGCGGTAGTGCTTCAGTAATTGCACCTGCTAGAAATCCTAGCGACAGTTCTTCAACGAGCTTGATAATATCATGGCTTAGCTTCCTTCCAGTGGTTAGACTGACTGAAGGAGGTGTGGGCCCATAACCTGTTAGAAAAATGGGTGTGCTCGTTTCACCATAGACAATATAGAAATATTTTCACCCAACCATAGGATCAAAGGCCACCCTCGAGCAACTTAGCCTTGTCAGATAGAATAATTCCGATAGAAAACCAATAAACAACCAAGGCTAGCACACCAAGCAAGGATAACCAAATACCAAGCAGAAAGTCCAAACTAATAACCCAAGACAAAGTCACTACTACAACAGTTGCAATTCTCCTTCACTCATGTAGACTTCTTGTCCTTATGCAGACGTGAGTGAGTGAGTAACAAATGAGATCTAACTCCCTTTATTTATACTTCTCCATCTTAACTGATTTGGCCGTCTTCTCTTATTGGGGGCTAAAGCTCATTATTAATTTATTCTATTAAGCTGACTTGTCTTCTAGGGTTATTATCCAAAGTTTTAGGGTTTCTCTTACTTCCCGGAATATTCTAGTCTCGTCAAAGGTTACATGTGGAGGCTAATACATTCTGCAACTATTATAATATCAACATTACCAAGTGTTGGGAACCATTTGTCAAGGGAGTTTGTGCTCGAGAAAATATACCATATTGGCAGAGATTTTGAGATGATTACATCCAAGATGATATTTGAGAGGAGTTAAAGAGTAGCAAGTAGGGAGGTAGTGAAGATAACTTGGCTCTTGTTAGTAAGACAAGGAAGGGAAAAGTACATGGTTCTAGAAAGAAGGGTAACAGTGATGGAGGATCATCACAGTCGGGGAAGAAGAAAGACTTGAGAAAAATCAAGTTTTTCTCATTTCATAAGAATGGACATTATGCATCTCAATGTCAGAAGAAGAAGAAGAAGGGTAATGGAAAGACACAGACTGTATCATCAACATAGACGTAACTTGATGAGTTTTCAACAAAGTTTGAGAATGATTACTCAATGTTTTCTTGCCTTTCTACTAGCACATCAACAAGGACTGCTTGGTTCTTGGACATTGGTGCATATATCCATATGACAGAAGCACGTGAGATATTTAGTAGTCTGACGGAGACTGATGCATATATTCATGAACAACTTGGTGATGATTCCAGGCATGCAGTGAAGGGAGAGGGAACAATTATGTTCCAACGTGATTCAGGAGGATCGTTAGATGCCCAGGATGTTATTTACATACCAGGCTTGAAGAAGAATTCTCTTTCAGTCTCAACTATGGAGGACATGGGTTTTTTTGTCACTTTTCAGAGAGGGCATGTACTCATACGTCTAGAGAAAGATAGCCCAGACAACACAATAGTTGTTGAGGTTAGAGAAGGCACTTGATATAGGTTGTAGGGAAAGCCTGTTCAAGATTTTGTACATGATACTGACATCCCATGTGAGTCGTGGCACAATAGGTTAGGACACCTACACTATAGGGATTTGTCGATTATGAGGGGGATTGTTACAAGTCTTCCAGATTTTAGGATTGAGCAACATGGAGTGTGCAAAGGGTGTGAACTTGAAAAGAATGCCAAGGCCACCTTTCCTAGCAGTGAGAGTAGGTCCAAAGGGATTTTGGATCTTATTCACTTAGATGTGAGTGGGCCGATGTTGGTAACATCGTTACAGTGATTGTCATTATATGTGACATTTATTGATGATTTTTCCAGGAAAACCCGGATCTTATTTATGAAGACTAAGGATGAGGTCTTCAGTTGGTTCAGAGAGTTCAGGGCTCAGATAGAGAACCAAGTAGGTAAGAAGATCAAGGTCTCGAGGTCAAATAATAGGGGAGAGAACACCTCCAATGAATTCAAGGATTTATGCAAGGATGAAGGGATCAAGATAGAGCTAAGACTCTCATACAACCCTCAACAAAATGGGGTTGTGGAAAGAAATAATTGGTCCATCATCAGTTCTGCCAAGGCTATGATACATGATCGAGAGTTTCCTATGTTTTGTGGGAAGAGGCATGTAACACGAAAATGTATGTGCAGAACAAGAGTCCTCACAGGATATTGGGGGACACGATTCCAGAGGAAGCGTTCTCATAGTGAAGCCAAAGATTGCTCATTTGAGGATATTTATTTGTCCATTTTACATCCATGTGCCTATGTGGAAGAGAACGAAGCTAGAGCCTTCATGACATAAGGATATATTTGTGGGGTACAATGACACCTAAAATGATTACATGATCTTCATTCCAATGCAGAGGAAGACAATTGTGAGCAGAGATGTCAGGTTCATGGAGAACTTGACATCTAGGAGTACTCAAGAGTCATCAGCAGTGACAAAGAATGCAGAGAAACATGCTCCGAAGGATTAGAAACAGTCAGCAATTCAAACTTTAGGTGGAGAGGAGGAGTTATCCCCTTCAGGACCTGTCAGGAAACCCAGATGGCTATTGTAGACATTGAGGGATGCTGGTGAGGATCCCATGAGTGCAGTCAAAGAGCATAGGCCTCTGAAGAAGATTTTGAACTATATGGTGCTTATGAGTAGCATCATTGATGTCGAGCCTTCCCTTTTTGAGGAAGTTGAAAATTAGTAGGTATGGCGTGATTCCATGATAGAAGAGTACACCTCTATTATGAGGAATGATGTTTGGGACATAATGTTGAGAACAGAGGGGAATTCAGTTGTGAGTTCCAAGTGGTTCTACAAAATCAAGCATGCTACAGAAGGTAGCATAGAGAAGTTCAAGGAAATTTTTGTGGCAAGAGGGTTCTTCTAGAAAGAGGGAGTGGACTACATGGATAAATTTTCTCCAGTCGCCAGGTATGATTCTATTCGAGATGTTATTTCTACTGCTTCAATTATGAGGTGGAGGATACATCAGATGGATGTGAAAACAAATTTTCTCAATGGGATCATTGAGGAGGAAGTATACATAGAGAAACCTCAGGGCTTTGAGGTACATGGGAGGGATTATCATGTGTGTAGGCTTAATAAAGCCTTGTACAAACTCAAACAGTAACCCAGGGCATGGTATTCCAGGATTGACAGATACTTGCAGAGTATGGAATTTACCAAGAGTGAGGCAGATCCTAACTTGTAATTTATACTTGTTGGAGAGGATCCTCTCATATTGGTTCTGTACGTTGATGATTTATTTCTCACAGGTACAAAGGAGATTATTGCAAGGTGCAAAGAATATTTGTCTAGTGAGCTCGAGATGAACTACATTGGATTGATGCATTATTTCTTGGGATTATAGGTATGGCAGGTATTGAGAGAGATCTTCCTTGGAAAACATAAGTATGTAATTGAGATATTGAGGAGATTCAATATGGATGACTATAAACGGATGGCTACGCCTATGGTTACCAATCTGAGGAAGATTGACACTTCAGATTCAGAGTTGGTCGATCCCAGGATATATGTTATATTCTTTGCACGAATAACTCTAGTGTCTGCTACATTGCGCTAGGCACGTGGGAAGGTTTGAAGGGGGTGATATCCCCCTTGCGCCGGGGTTCGGGGGCAGTGCCCCGAGAATTTTTTTCCTCGGGAAATGTGTCACATTTTTTACTCATTTTTCATGTCACCTCGATTTTCATGTCCATTTGTTTGTGGTTTTTTGGCACATGGTTTTTGCCAATGGTTTTCTATTTCCTATTAACGAATTAGGGTTGTTGAATAATATGGGTCATTGGGTTAGGTTTTTGGATGTTGCTGGCTCCTATATGTATATTGTATTCTAAACAATGTATCACTATGAATGAATATAGAATATGTTGGTTTTCCCTGTTTGGGTTTCCATGGGAAAAATCTTTGTGTAATGTGTGTATTTGACATTGTATCTTTTCTGTTCTTTTATTGAAAATATGTTTGCAGTAAATATTGTAAATATTGTACAAGGTTAAAATATACATTTGGTATAAGAGTGAGGTTGGCTTCAGGGGGATGCCTTTGTGGTGAAGGGTTTGGCTTGGGACTATGATAAGCTTTGTTACAGTGGGAGATCTGCGGTATTGATTCTTCAGGTGAAGAGAAATGGAGAGCAGTTTGAAAATGGAGATCGAGAAGTTTAATGGGAAAAGTTTTGAGCTTTACAAGCTCAAGATGGAATATCTATTGGTGGACATAGATCAGTGGATCACGGTGGATCCAGGTACTGCACCTACATGAACTTCAACAAATGAATGGAAAAAGTTGGATCGGAAGGTGAACAACAAAATCTGATTGTGTCTCTTAGATTCAGTATTACTGAATGTGTCAGAGGAAGCTAAATCCAAGTATTTACAGGATAAGTTGGGGAAGTTGTATCAATCTAAGTCCCTCGTAAATAAACTATTCTTGAGAAAGAAGTTGTATAACCCGAGGATTAGATATGGAGACTCGGTGGTAGAGCATTTGAACGCCTTCAATACTGTGGTAAGTCAGTTAGTATCTATTGATATTAAAATTTCAGATGAATATAACTGTATCAATTTACTGTGCTTTTTACCAGACTCGTGGGATAGTCTGGTTGTGGCCATAAGTAGTAATACAACTGCCTTGAAGTTTGATGAAGTGGTCTCATCCTTGTTGTTGGAGGAGATTAGATGGAAGAACATGGAAAGACATAGAACATATGCATTATTTTCAATTGGATGCTCCCATGAAAGAAATAGATCTAAGTCCTCAAGTGGAATATCTAATTGTAAGGGTAGATCTAAATCTCCTGGAAAGTTTGTAAAGGGTATGTTGGAGATGTGGAAAAGAAGGGAACTACAAGAAGCAGTGTAGATCCAAAGTTGAGAAAAAGAAGAGATCTGAAGAAGCTCCTTCTACAGAAGAAAAGGCCTCCAAGGAAGAATGAGGGGATGTGTACTTGGATTCTTCAAGAACACATGCAGATCATGAGGCATGGTTGGTTGACTCAGGTGCATCCTTTCATATGACTCCCCACAGGGAGTGGTTCTGTGAATATGAAAGGTATGATGGAGGTAATGTTTTCCTCGGTGATGACTCAATAACCATAATAATAGGATGATAAAAATTTAAGTTGTGGCTCATATATGGAAGGATTAGAAAACTACCTGGTGTTCTGCACATCCTAGGATTGGCCAGAAATTTGATTTCTACAAGCAAAATGGACGATGCAGGGGTAAAAAAAGTATTTGAAAAGGAAAACTGCAGGATGGTTCGAGGAGAAATGGTGTTGCTGAAGGGAGTTCGGTTTGGAACTCTGTATAAGCTGCAAGGAAGCACTATTAGTGATGGGTGTAATAGTTCCATTGTTCCTGATATTGGATTTGAAGAGGAAAAAATCCTACAGTCTCTGGAGAAAATGTTATGATATGGCATCAAATACCGGGGCATATCAGAGAGAAGGGTCTTCGACTACTACATGGTAAAGGTATGGTTGAAGGTATGTCTAACTTCTCTCTGGATTTTGATTTTTGTGAACATTTTGTATATGGGAAGAAGAACCGGGTAAGATTTACCTCTGGTGCAACAGGGGAAGAAAGAATTTTACAGCTGGTTCACAATGATGTGTTTGGATCTGTGTCGGTTCCATCTGTTAGCACTCTTTCTGTCTTGGGCATTTTCAAAGGAAATTTGTTTTCGCTACAGGAACTTTCGGTAGAACCTCCATTAAATTGTGGAAGGATCGGGATTATGAATGCAAGGATTTGGGTGAAATCTTTTTTTATATGATTGTATTATTAAAGCATTTCAGTTATTTTTTTTTTTAATTTCTTGCAAAAATATTGGTTCTTTTGGGCCAATCTCCAAGTGACTCAAGATGTCATCATCAAAGCGCCTGAGAGCTACACCAAGAACGAGATTCAATGTATGCCAAAGTGCCAAAGCCAAGGGAGGAGCCCACGTGGGTGGTTCAAAGTGCTCAACGCGTCGAGATAATATTCAACCATTGAGCATTTTAAATAGATAATATATGTTTTCCTTCATGCGTGTGGGATCACTGCCACATGGAAAATAAAACAACAAGAAGTATTCGAGTATTGAAAACATGCTCCAATGTCCAAATGGTTAGCTTGATTGGTTTTGTATGTGGCATACATACATGAACCTCATCACCCCAAAATTATAAGAGTTTCTATTTTTGATTGGATATCACTCTCTCAATCTGCTAGGTTCACAATCATGTTGATGGCTCTAGTGGTGGACATCGTGTATCTCAAGTCCATTAACAAGGAACGTCGAGACCTATGGGATCTCATTGCTAAAAATAATTGTGCACCTATCATGCTTCATCTCACATGAAATGATGCACGCACTTATGATACAACAACAAAGATGGGTGGGGCAAATGGTTTAATTAGAAATCAGGAGGAAATCAATCATGGTGCAAATAATGGCTTGAACATTGCAATTACATTGTGTGAATCAATCAAGGTGAAGTACCCAAATATTACTTATGCAGGCCTTTATCAGCTAACTAGTGTAGTTTTTTTGAGGTTACTGGAGGTTCCACAATTGACTTTGTCCCTGGTCATAAAAATTCACTGGTATCACCACGAGAAGGGTGACTTCCTGATGCCAAGTAAGGTACACAACACCTAAGGGATGCCTTTTATAGGATGGGCCTATCTGACAAGGATATTGTTTCTCTTTCTGGAGGGCACACATTGGGAAGAGCACACCCAGAAAGGTCAGGCTTTGATGGAGCATGGACCGAGCAACCTTTGAAGTTTGATAACTCATATTTCCTAGAGCTTCTCAAAGGCGAGTCTGAAGGATTACTCCCATTACCTACAAACAAATTCTTATTAGAGGATCTAAGTTTCCATTCTTATGTGGAACTTTATGCTAAGGATGAAGATGCATTTTTTAGGACTATGCAGAGTCACACAATAAACTTTCTGAGTTGAAGGAAGGAGAAATCCAACAAAGTTTCTGATATTCTAGAATATCCATGGCCATAGTGGTTTCAATTTCTAGAGTTTTTGAATGAAATCCTTTCATCTAGTTTGTAGTTTTGTCGAGGATCATGTTCAAATCTCAATGTATTTCTCAGGCCAAAGATTACTCTGAGTTTATTCGAGAAAAATATCAGTATTCAAAGGATGAGGTAGTGATTAGTTAAGATGTGGAAATCAAACCCCATATATTAAGGGTCCATCTCCTGACTTACAAGCAATCAAATGCATAATTATGGGCACACTTGGAAGATGGAAAACAAGTGGTAGATTTGAAGTCCCTTGCAACTATTTCTAGCCAACAAATCTTCTAGAAATCTCAGCCATTTGAGATCTCATTGCAACCAATTCATTTTTAATTTATTTTTATATCATTTCCAGGCAACCATTATGGATTAATATTTAAGAAAGTCATTCCAGATCCGAAAGAATTACCTCATAGGTGGCAGAGCATCTCTGTTTTCCGGGCAGAGGACCAACGATCAAATGGACTAATGGACATCGATTTTCTAATCCAAGGGAATTTGGCCATTAGTCTTCACAATTCGTGACACCATGCACCAATTTCCAGATTTGTTTTATTTTGTAGATTTATTTCCTAGGAATTAGATATAGTTTGTTAACTTTATTTGTCTATAAAGCCTATGATTTGTGAGGAAGAAAAAAGAGGGAGGATTCAGTCCGAGGGACTGAGAGAGAGTTGCAAAAGGTGAACAACCTATGTAATACTTTGAAAAAATCATGTCAAGACTTCTATGTAAAGATTTCAACTGATAACAAAGTTCCAGATTAGTTTGTTTTCCTCAGTTCATCATTTCTTTCTTTTTCATCTGCTTAAATGTGTTTTGTTGCTATAGGATATATGTATGCAATTTGGTGCCGAGAAAACTGTAGTATAGGATATATTGTAGTTTTCGCCACCGGCCACATTTGAGACTTAAATTCACAGTTAGAAAGGGTTTTTTAATGTTGAGTATTCTTCCTTGTAAGTGTATCAAGGATCCGAGTGGTTTTTTATTAGCTTGCAATTTTGTTTTCTTCATTTCCTCATTCCATTTCTTTATAGCCTTGGAGATGATCTAGGTTTTGTTTTGTATTCTTCATTTCCTCATTCCATTTATTTATAGCTTTGGAGCTGATATAAGTTTTGTTAGATTGACCTGCTGCCCATAGAATGTTGAGACAGGGTTATTATTTTTAATGGAATCCATGCCCAATGGCCAACTACTAATTTTCAGTTATCTCACTAACTTAACAGTGATCCTACCACTCTCTAAGTTTTCCTAAAATCCAATTAAATCAATATGTGTTAGGCTTGACTCAATAACAGTCTTGAGTCAACTTCTAGCGCTAACATTTTTTGGCGTCATTATCGGGGACAAAAATGAAGTAATCTTCCCTGGGAGAACAACATTGATCAAATTCTCTTCTTGATGGTGAACAAGAAGTGAACACATATATCAGACTGCATATCATTCACATGACGACTCCACTCCATGAAGGAAGAACCTATTGGAGATTTCACCGATACAGGACAACAATGGCCATGGAATCTATCTTAGCTCAGAGGTTTTCACCTCTCAATTTTTCAGTCATTCCTGGTTTTCCTAATCCCGTGCTTTCTTTCTTAGAATGCCTAGACTTTCTTCCTATTTTTAGCGTTAAAGATGATGATAATCCTGCACAACATCTCATCAAGTTTCATTAGTGCATAGATCAATTGGATGTCTATCATGAAGATGTTCACACACTCATTAGATGATGATGCGAGACAATGGTACAAAACTCTTCAGATATCTAGTATTTCATCTCTAAAGGATTTCCATGCCTCTTTTCATTCATATTGTAAGAGGGTCTATCCTACTGAGCACCTCTTGAATTATTGTTGTGAGCAATTTAAATCTCTTAGCACAATTTTTCAGGAATATTTTAGTGATCAGATCAATGAAGATAGTTTGGAATGTTCTCACTATGCTTTTAACGATTTTGATGATCATCTGAATGCTCATCCTAATGAAGAATCTGTTGTTGATGATATTTGTGAAGATCACTTGTTGAATGAAGAAGCTGTTTTAAAATGTTCTTTATCAAATGCGCACCTTTTTGATACATCTATTTATGATAGGTATTATGGTTCTAAAGATGATTTATACAAGAATCAAGTAGCATTTTCCTCTTCAAAAAATTCTGATCAACTTGAGGATATGCTTAATCCGATAGAAGCTGCTCCAAATTATGATGAAGATCAAGTTGTTGATATGAATTCAGAGTCTTGAGAGCATCTTGAAACAAAAAATTATGAATGTCAAGATTCAAAAGTTTTTTATGATCAACCCATTTTTGATGGATATCTTTCTGATGATGATGAGAATAATTTTTTCATGGCTTCTTTTGAACCTCTTAGCATTATTCCTGTATATGATGATTGTGGATCTGATTCTTGGGAAGGCAATGGAGGTGAAAATAAGGAGCTATAAAAGCAGTTGATCATGCCCTTATCACCAAATGATGGCCAACAGATTGCAGAAATCAATAAGTCTTCAATTGCCATTCCTAAAACTGGACCTGCGGAAGAAATCAAACAAAATATGATCAGTAATGAAAACGGTTTGCAACAACCTCCAGTTTTGCAGAAGAATAATATTGGTAGTAGTAGAAGCAGTGTGTCGATTCGATTCTTTTCATTCTCAGGCACTTAGAATGAGTATCTATCACCAAGCCAGTCTTTCCTCTTGGATCATCAAGAATTTGTGCATGAATTTCATGACCCCATGGGACATTACATGGAGTTGAATTGGGGTCATTATTCTTGTCTTTTTGGCTTCATAAAGGCTGATTTCTACAACTGTAAGTATGGGTGGTTAATTCATTTCTTTTTTCATTCTTTACCTATATATGTTCTCATGAATGGAAGTATATTCCAGTTTGTGAATCGGTTACTTGAATGGTTCTTCTGGAAGTTTGTAATTACATAATCGAGTAGCGGAGTTGGTTAGAAGTAGGTAGTGTAGATAATAATCTTGCTTCCCAAGCATGTGGTTTGCAGCAGTATGTTGTTTCCAACAGAGTATTTTCATAATTTGAAAAGTTACAAAGGTTTGGAAGGAGGTTGATGACTCTGTATCCCAATGAATAAGGCACCAGTCTGCTTGTTCTTGGCAGCCTCACAGGGAGGACTCCATCCCTCGTGGAGCCCATGTTAGCACTCTTTCTGTCTTGGACATTTTCAAAGTAAAAAATATTTTGCTACGGGAAGTTCCGGTAGTGCCTCCATTAAATTGTGGCAGGATCGAGATTCTAAATGAAAGGATTTGGGTGAAAGATTGTTTTATATGATTTTATTATTAAAGCATTTCAATTTTTTTTTTTTTTTTAATTTTCTTGCAAAAAATTGGTTATTTTGGGACAATCTCCAAGTTACTCAAGATGTCATCATCAAAGCACCTGAGAACTACACCAAGACCAAAATTCAATGTATGAAAAATCCAAGGGAGGATCCCACAGGGGTGGTTCAAAGTGCTCAACGCGTCAGGATAGTATTCAACCATTGAGCATTTTAAATAGATAATATATGTTTGCCTTTATGTGTGTGGGATCATTGCCACATGGAAAACAAAACGACAACAAGTATTCGAGTGTTGGCAACATGATCCAACGTCCAAATGGTTAGCTTGATCGGTTTTGTACGTGGCATACACACAAGAACCTGATCATCACTGTTGAAATTATAAGAGTTGTGATTTTTGATTGGCTATCACTATCTCTATCTGTTAGGTTCACAATCATTCTGATGTCTCTAGTGGTGGATGTCACGTATCTCAAGTCCATTAACAAGGCATGTCGAGACATCCGGGCTCTCATTGCTAAAAAGAATTGTGCACCTATCATGCTTCATCTCGCATGGCATGATGCAAGCACTTATGATGCAACAACGAAGACGTGTGGGGAAAATGGTTCAATACAAAATGAGGAGGAGCACAATCATGGTGCAAATAATGGCTTGAAATTGCAATTGCATTGTGTGAACCAATCAAGGCGAAGTACCCAAATATTACTTATGCAGACCTTTATTAGTTGGCTGGTGTAGTTGTTTTTGAGGTTACTAGAGGTTCCACAGTTGACTTTGTCCATGGTCACAAGGATTCACTGGTATCACCATGAGAAGGGTGGCTTCCTGATGCCAAGAAAGGTACACAGCACCTAAGGGATGTCTTTTATAGGATGGGCCTATCTGAAAAGGATATTGTTGCTCTTTCTAGAGGGCACACATTGGGAAGAGAACACCCAGAAAGGTCAGGCTTTGATGGAGCATGGACCGAGCCACCTCTGAAGTTTGATAACTCATATTTCCTAGAGATTCTCAAAGGTGAGTCTGAAGGATTACTCCCATTACCTACAGACAAATGCTTATTAGAGGATCTCAATTTACGTTCTTATGTGGAACTTTATGCTAAGGATGAAGACACATTTTTTAGGACTATGCAGAGTCACACAAGAAACTTTTTGAGTTGAAGGAAGGAGAAATCCAACATAGTTTATGATATTCTAGAATATCCATGTCCATAGTGGGTTCAATTTCTATAGTTTTTGAATGAAATCCTTTCATCCAGTTTGCAGTTTTTTCAAGGATCATGTTCAAATCTCAAAATATTGCTCAGGTCAAATATTACTCCGAGTTTATTCAAGCAAAATATCAGCAGTCAAAGAATGAGGTAGTGATTAGTTAATATGTGGCAATCAAACCCCAGATATTAAGGGTCCATCTCCTGATTTGCAAGAAATCAAATGCATAATTATGGGCACACTTGGCATATGAAAAACAAGTGGCAGATTTGAAGTCCCTTGTAACTATTTCTAGCCAACAAATCTTCCATAAATCTCAGCCATTCAAGATCTCATTGCAACCAATTCATTTTTAATTTATTTTTATATCATTTCCAGGAAGCCATTATATATTAATATTTAAGAAAGTCATTTCAGACCCGAAAGAATTACCTCATAAGTGGCAGAGCATCTTTGTTTTCTAGGAAGAGGACCAATAATCAAATGGATTAATGGACATCAATTTTAACATCCAAGGGAATTTGGCCATTAGTATTCACAATTTGTGACACCATGCAACAATTTCCAGATTTGTTTTATTTTGTAGATTTAATTCCTAGGAATTAGATATAGTTTGTTAACTTTATTTGTCTATAAAGTCTATGATTTGTGAGGAAGAAAAAATAGGGAGGATTCAGTTCGAGGGACTGAAAGAGAGTTGCAGAAGGTGAACAACCTATGTAATACTTTGAAAAAATCTTGTCAAGACTTATATGTAAATATCTCAACTGATAACAAAGTTCATGATCAGTTTGTTTTCCTCAGTTCATCATTTCTTTATTTTTCATTTGCTTAAGTGTGTTTTGTTGCTATAGGATATATGTATGCAATTCAGTGTTGAGAAAAATGTAGTATAGGATATACTGTAGTTTTCGCCACTGACCAAATTTGAGACTTATATTCACAGTTAGAAAGGGTTTATGAATGTTGAGTATTCTTCCCTATAAGTGTATCAAGGATCCAAGTGGTTTTTGATTAACTTGTAGTTTTTTTTTCTTCATTTCATCATTCCATTTCTTTATAGCCTTGGAGCTGATCTAAATATTTTTAGCTTGACCTTCTACCCATAGAATGTCGAGACAAGGTTATTGTTTTTAATGGACTCCATGCCCAATGGCCAACCACTGATATGCAGTTATCTCACTGCCTTAACACTGATCCTACCACTCTCTAAGTTTTCCTAAAACCCAATTAAATCAAGATGTGTTAGGCTTGAATCAATAGCAATCTTGAGTCGACTTCTAGCGCTAACACCATTATTGGGAAAATCTGTGTACTGTGTCTCATTTATAGATGAATTCTTGAGGAATACTTGGATATATTTCCTCAAGAAGAAATCTGAAGTCTTTGACATGTTTAAAGAGTTTAGGATCTTGTTGAGAATCAATCAGAGAAAATAATTAAGGTGTTGAGGACAAATAATGGTGGAGAGTTCTGCGGGAATGAATTTGAAGAATTATGTAAGAAGTGTGGTGTAGCAACTCAGAAGACTACTCCATATACAACTTAGTAGAATGGAGTTGAAGAAAGGATGAATAGGACATTGATGGAAAAATCAAGGTGCATGCTCAATGGTGTCGGGTTAGGGAAATAATTCTGGGAAGAGGTAGTGGGTACTGCATGTTACCTGGTCAACAGATCACCCTTGTCAGCACTGTATGACAAGGCTCCACAAGAGGTATGGACTGGTAAGAAAAATTCTCTCACACATATCAAGGTATTTGGCTGTGAGGCCTATGTTCATGTTCCAAAGGAAAACATGACTAAGATAGAAAATAAGGTTGAAAATTGTATCTTTATTGGGTATAAAGATGGTCTCAAAGGTTATAAGCTTTGGAAACTAGAAACTAAGAAGGTTGTGTATAACCAATGTGTGGTATTTAGAGAAATGAAGGATGTTGTTTAACAGGAAGTCCTACCAAGTAAGGAAGAACCAGAGAAAATAGAGTTTGATTTAAAGGATGATGAATCAAAATCTACAGAAGAACAAGAATCA
>ML831747.1:54710-65283 GCA_009831015.1 Picea engelmannii | reverse complement strand
GGTTCTACTTTCGGAGGGTCTGAGGGAGGGGTTATGTCAGTGGATTGAGGTGATTTAGACATAGAGAGAGTTTCTTCATCTTCTTATAAAATCTTCTCGGAGTTGGCCATAAAAATATTTTGTTCTTTACACTTGTGGCCCAGGAAATACTTGTCATCAAATTTATAACAAAGGCCTTTGAGTTGGCGTCCAACCATTTCAGCCCGAGTCAATTTTTGGATCTTTAGTGGAGCAGAGGGAGTAGTCGGATTTACTAGTTTAGGGCGAGGGATGAAGGAGGGTTTGCGGTTTTGAGAAGATACAACCTGTTGTGCATCTTAATATCTTTTGGTAGCCTCCACCCAACTCTCAGGCTGAGCCATGAGGACATGGGACCAAATTTCATGCTTGAGGCTGCTGGTAAAACACTCTCGGAAAAAGGCATCAGACATGCCCTCTGTTCTAAAATCCAGGCACTCAAACGAAGCTATAAAGTCTTCCATTGTTCCTAATTGTTTCAGATTTGTCAAACGACCCAAATGTTTGGTGTCAGTGTCAAAGCGTTCATAAAGATTTGCCACAAATTGTGTCCAAGCAATATACCCTTCACGAGATTTGTTTCTCCATTGCCACCATTGCCAATGTTCTTGATCTAGATGGAGAACACTATATCAGTGTTTGGCCAAGTAATATGTAATGCTTTATAAAGAGAAGTAATGTTCCATTTGGGTTACCCAACTAGTGGTGTCCAAGCCATCAAATTTGGTCACATCCACCCGTGGAAGGTGTAGGTCACGTTGAAAGTGATGGTTCTGCAAGGTATGGGAATGAGAGGAATGGTAACCTTCAGTATGTGGGGGTGATGAAGAGGAAGGGTTATCTATAGGGATATGAAGTTTGGTGTAGAGTGTCGAAAAGTCTGATTCAAGATGGGTGGTGAGGTCTTGTTTGATTTCTCCCATTGAGGATTGCATGGTTTTATTGATGGACGACATTAGCACTAAGTTGTTTCACATATTGTTGGGTCTCAATGAGACCAGACTACAAGGTATAATAGAGAGAGCTTCCAAGTATTGGCTATGAGTATGGGCCATGAGGATGAGGGAACTGAAAAGGGGTGGGCATGGTAAAAAAAAATTCTGAAAAAATGACATGGAAGAATGTGATAAGGGCGAAGAGACGAATCCAATGGAATAGGGATGAAATAATTGTGAAAAAAATTACAAACTTTTTTATTTATTTTTTATTTTTTATTTTTTTACATCTGGTCTGAAGAATATTGCAGAGAGGAAATGCCCAAATACTTAAAAATAAAGAAATGTGTATTTACTTTTCAACCTGAACACAGTTGCGTGACAACAGATCTTGTCTGTTTTAATTTGTTTATGTTTCTGTCCCCAAGTATTAGGTATTCAAGGGTTCTATAGACAAGGGTTTGCCATGTGCTATAGCTCTCTGATATATGTGTGGGGTCCAAAAATAGTACTCAACCCAATATTTCAGGGAACTAACTAAGGAGGATAGACCGTACCCTTAGCCGTACTACCTGACTACCCAGGTACTATAGAGAATCTTCCTGAGTTTTGTTCTTGGTGACACTATAACAATAAGGCAACCGATCGGTTTATCTAAAGAGGGCTTTAGGTAATCTAGGCCGATCCATACACAGGTGTTGTCTCATTGGAAGATACCAGATATAATAAATACGCATAATAGAAATGAAATGCTAGAAATGGTAGAATAACAACAATATAACCAGCATAATCTCAACAATAACACATAAATAATATAAGAGCAACAACTGAAATAACACTTTGATTCAGAAAGCAATGTTCATAGGACTCTTCGAGGGGGCGACCTCTAGTTGAGCAGTGCTCAGTTGCAATAATATCCAAGCTAGGGTTTTCATACCCTCGACCCTTATTTATACTAAATATGTCTATTAAGAGAAGCATCTAGAGGAAGATCCTTCTAGAAGCGAAAGTGTCTATTAGGTCTTCTTACATCCGCCTTATTCTATTTTATTGAAAGGCCTTGTTAATATTGACCTTTATTACATCTGAATACATTGATCTACCTATGTGCGGGTTAAGACCTTGACATGTCCGCCCCCTTAAAAACAACCTTGTCCTCAAGGCTTGAGATGTGGAAACTGTTGCAGAATGGTAGTTGGTTCCCAAGTGGCATCTGTTGGAGTCATATCTTTCCATTAAAATAGCACTTCCTTGATGGTTCTCTGATGCAGGAAACGCTCACGCTGGTCCAAACCTGCTTCTGGCTGTAGCCAAATGGATCCTTGTTCAGCTAACTCTGGAAGGTTGGTTTGAATTTGGCACTTGGTTCCAATGACCTTCTTTAAACATGAAACGTGAAAAACAGGATGTAGCTTCGACTGACTGGGCAGAGCTAATTGATATGCGACTTGTCCCACACACTTGAGAACTGCTTAAGGACCATAAAATTTGGGCGCTAGCTTCTGACAATGCTCGACCTTGAGGGAAGTTTTCTTATATGGTTGCAGTCGGAGAAACACCTGATCATGCGATTCTGTGCCATAACCAAGTTCTCTTTAAAAGTACGAAGAATATCCTCTTGGAGTGTAAGTGTTTGGTCAACTGCCTGGACCTTCGAGGTACCCGGTAAGTAGGAGAGAACTGAAGGTGTCTTATGTCCATATACCTCTTCAGAAGGAGTCATGCAAGTGGCTATATGGTATGAAGTGTTGTACCAACATTCAACGAGGGGTAACCATTGAGCTCATTGGTGTTTTTTTTTAGAGGCAAAGCACCTCAGATATGTTTCCAAACACTTGTTGACAACTTCCGTTTGACCATCTATCTGGGGCTGATAAGTTGAGATGAGATGCAATTGGATGCCTTGTAGCTTAAATAGTTCTTTCCAAAAATTGCTTGTGAAAGTTGGGTCACGATCATAAACAATAGAGTACGGCATGCCATGAAGCTTGAAGACCTGGTCCATGAAATTTTGAGCCAGTGTGGTTGCAGTAAATGGGTGGTGAAGAGCACAGAAATGAGCATACTTGGAAAGGCGATCCACAACCACCATTATCACTAATTTATTCCCCGATTTGGGTAATCCGGTAATACAGTCCATAGAGATATCCTTCCAAATAGCAGGGGGAATCGGAAGTGGTTGTAGTGCGCCCCGATATTTGATTGTTTCTCCTTTGTTGTGTTGACACACCTCACATTCAACAACAAAATTACGAATGTCCTGTTTCATACCATCCCAGAAAAAGGAACGTTTGACCCTATCATATGTTTTGGTGAACCCTGAGTGCCCCACTGTGGGTGTAGCATGAAGCTTAGGAGGTACCGTGGATTTAATCTTGGATTTTTTACTTAAATACAAAATACCTTTGTATCAAAGCTCATCCTGGAGCCAGGAGTACCCTAGGGGAGCCGGAGCCTTGGTATGCAATTGTTGGATCAGATGTGAACTTTTGGGATCTTGAAGCCATTCTTAGTGCATAGCTTGGAGCCAATCGGTTACAATGAAGGAAAGAGAGAAAAGGGATCCTTCGTCTTCATATTTTACGGACAATGCATCCGCCACGACATTGTCTTTTCCCTTCTTGTAAATGATATCATAATCATATCCAAAGAGCTTAGTCACCCATTTTTGTTGCTCCTGGGAGGAAATGCGTTGTTCCAGAAAGTACTTGAGGTTTTGATGGTCGGTCTTAATTTGGAAGCATTGCCCCAAGAGATAAGGATGCCATAGCTCAACAACATGTAGAATAGACAACATTTCCTTTTCATAAATGGGTTTGCCCAGATTCCTTTCTGACAGTTGCTTGCTGGTGAAGGCCAAAGGTCGACCCTCTTGCATAAGGACAATGTCGATTCCTTTCCCCGAGGCATCACATTCCAACACAAAGGTCTTTGTGAAATAAGGAAGGGCCAGAACCAGAGTGGTGCACATGGTCATCTTCAAGGTTTGAAAAGCTTGAGCCACTGCTGGAGTCCAAGTGAAAGAGTTCTTTTTTAGGAGAGCAGTGAGAGGTCCTGCAATCTTTCTGTAGTTCTTAACAAACTTGCGATAATACCCTATGAGGCCCAAAAATCCACGCAATCTTTTGAGAGTCTTTGGGTGCAGCCAATCTTGCATAGCTTCAATATTTTTCGGGTCCACCCTGATGCCATCCTTTCCCACCAGATGACCCAAGTATTCTACTTCTGAGGCACCAAAAGCTCATTTAGACTGTTTCAGGAAAAGTTGGTGCTGAGAGAGTAGATGGAGAACTTGATCCACATGAGTAAGATGGTTTTTCTAGGTTTTTCTATAGATGAGGATATCTTAAAAGAAAACTAAGACAAAATGACGGAGAAAGGGGCGGAAGACATGATTCATGAGGCTTTGGAAGGTGGAGGGGGCATTACACAGGCCAAAGGGCATGACCAAAAACTCATAGTGGCCCTCATGAGTTTGAAAGGCCATCTTGGGGATGTCTGCTTCTTTCATATGTATCTGGTGATAACTCAAGCGAAGATCAAGTTTAGTAAAGAATTGGGCTCCACTCAATTCATCCAGGAGATCATTAATGACATGAATGGGAAATTTATCTTTAATGGTCAGTTTGTTGAGGGCACGAAATTCAGGACACATTCTCCAAGAAGATTCTTTCTTCAGGACCATGACTATCGGATAAGAGTAAGGGCTCATATTAGGACAGATAATGCCTGCAGTAAGGAGTTCCTGGACCAATTTCTCAATTTCATTTTTTTGTGAAAAGGGGTGGTAATATGGACGGATATTGGGAGGAAGGCTTCCTAGTACTAGGGGAATGGAATGATCATGAACACCGAGGGAAGGAGGGAGTCCTTGGTGAGTGGAAAATACCATTTGATGTTTAGAAAGGAGAGCTTGGAGGTCTTGCAACACTAGGGGTGTCTCTGTTGCTTGTATGGCATGGAGTTGGGCAATGACACCAGAGTGACCATTTTTGAACATCTTTTCCGTATGATGGGAACTAATTACATCAGGTGAACCAATAATGATGCCTTGGAATTTATATTTGTGGCCTTCCTGGTCGAATTGCATAGTTAAGTCCTTAAAATCCATGAGAATGGGACCCAAGGTCCGTAGCCAGTCGACACCCAACACAATGTCACAACCACCCATGTCGATAGCAAACATATGGGATTTGAGGTGGTAGTCACTAATTTGGAGATGCACATTTTCACAGCACCCTCCACATTTCATGGAACCACCATTAGCAATCATAATTTGGAAATTGTTGATGGCATGGATGTAGCAATGGGTTTCTTGGGCAATGTGGTGATGAATAAAATTATGGGTACTTCCACTATCAACCAGAATGATGACCTTCCGATGCTTGATGTAACCAATTAACTTGAGGGTTTGGGGGCCGGAGAAGCCAGTGAGAGAAATGAGGGAAATGATCGGTTCTACTTCAGGAGGGTTGGAGGGAAGGGTGATGTCAGTGATTTTAGGTGACTCGGGCATAATGGGAGTTTCAACATCCTCTTATGAAATATCCTCAGAGATGGCCATGAAAATCTTTTGTTCCTTACATTTGTGGCCCGAGAAATATTTTTCATCACAATTATAAAAAATGCCTTTGAGTTGGCATTCAACCATTTCATCCCTAGTCAATTTTTGGATCTTTAATGGGGCGAAGGGAGTAGTGGGATTTATGGGTTTAGGGAAAGGGATAAAGGAAGGTTTACGGGTTTGAGAGGATACAACCTGTTGTGCTTCTTTAGCTTTTTAAGTAGCCTCAACCCAACTCGAGGGCCGTGCCATGAGGACATGGGCCTGAATCTCCTCCTTAAGGCCACTAATAAAACACTCTCGAAAGAAAGCATCAGTCATTCCCTCTGTTCGAAAATCTAGGTGCTCAAATGTAGTTATGAAGTCTTCGATTGTTCCTGATTGTTTCAATTTTGTCAAACAACCCAAATGGTTGGTGTCAGTGTCAAAGCGTTCATAAAGCTCAGTCAAAAATTGGGTCCAAGCAATATATGCTTGATGGGAAGTTTTTCTCCATTGCCACCATTGCCAACGTTCTTGATCTAGATGGAGAGCACCATACCTAAGCTTGGCCAAGTCATCTGTAATTCCGTATAAAGAGAAATAATGTTCCATTTGGGTGACCGAACGAGTGGGGTTCGAGCCATCAAATTTGGTTACATCCACCTGCAGAAGGCGTATGTCACGTTGAAAGTGATGGGGCTGAAAGGTATGGGAATGGGATGAAGTTTCACCTTCAGTCTTTGGATGTGCATCAAAAAAAGGGTCATCGGTAGGGATCTTTAGTTTGGTGTAGAGTGATGCAAAGACAAATTCAGGATGGGTGGTCAGTTCTTGTTTGACTTCCTCCATTGAGGACTGAACTGATGCATTTATGGTGGTATTGATGGATGTATCTCGGGAGGCAATAGTAGCACCCAGTTGTTTCACTTCTTTTTGGGTCTCGAGGAAACTAGATTGCAAGGTGTTGAAGCGAGACCCCAGTTCTTGGCTACGGGTATGGGCCATGAGGATGGGTGAACTGAAAAGGGGCGGGCGGGGTCAATTTTTTTTCTAGAATAATGATATGGATTACTGTGATAAGGGAGAAGATATGAATCCAATGGAATAGGTCTCAAATAATGGTGAAAAAATTTCCAGACTTTTTTTTTTATTACTTTTTATTTTTTTTACACCTACGAAGTTATACTCTGGTCTGATGAATACTGTAGTGATGAAATCCACAAATTCTTAACCAGAAAGAAATGTGTATTGACTTGGCAACCTGAACATAGTTGTGCGACAACAGATCTGGTCGGTTTTAATGTGTTTATGTTTCTGTCCCCCAAGGGTTAAGTATTCAAGGGTTCTACATAAAAGGATTTTCCCTGTGCTATAGCTCTCTAATATACGTGCGGGGTCCAACAGTAGTACTCGACCCAATATCTCAGGGAACTAACTAAGGAGGATAGACTGCACCCTTAGCCATACTACCCGACTACCCAGGTACTAGAGAGTATCTTCCCAAGTGTTGTTCTCGGTGACACTATAGCAGTCCGACAACCGATAGGTTTATCTAAAGAGGGCTTCAGGAAAGTTAGGTCGATCCTTACACAGGTGTTGTCTGATGCGCTACCACTCGAAGGGGTACCAATAGGGGTTACAAGGGTGGGCAACAAATGTGTGCTTAAGAACCACTTGTATTTCCTGCATGTATGAATCCCTCAACCGTGGGTTTATGGGTGTAACAACAGATATCTGTGGCTTAAAGATGTCAGAATACGTCTCTACCCTGAAAAACAAATTCCCACAATTTCTGCCAAGGAAAGTGCTCTGATACCACTTGGAAGATACCATATATAATAAATATGCAGAACATAAATGAAATGCTAGAAATGGCAGAATAACAATAATATAACCAGCAGAATCTCAACAATAACACATAAATAATATAAGAGCAACAACTGAAATAACACTTTGATTCATAAAGCAATGTTCACAGGCCTCTTCGAGGGGGAAACCTCCAATTGAGAAATGCTCGGTTACAATAATCTCCAAGCTAGGGTTTTCATACCCTCGACCGTTATTTATACTAAATATGTCTATTAAGAGAAGCATCTAGAGGAATATCCTTCTAGAAGCAGAATCTTCTATTAGGTCTTCTTACATCCATCTTATTCTATTTTATTGAAAGGCCTTATTAATATTGACCTTTATTACATTTGAATACATTGATCTACCTATGTGAGGGTTAGGACCTTAACAATGATGCGCTACCACTCGAATGGGTACCAACATGGGTTACAAGGGTGGTCAAAAAATGTGCGCTTAAGTACCATTTGTATTTCCTACATGTATGAATCCCTCAACCATGAGCTTATGCATGTAACGACAGATCTCTGTGGCTTAAAGATGTCGGAATATGTCTCTACCCTGAAAAAAATTTAACCCACACTTTCTGCCAAGGAAAGTTATCTGATACCACTTGTAATATACCAGATATAAAATGTATGTAGAATAGAAATAAAATGATAGTAATGGAAAAATAACAACAATATAACTAGAACATTCACCACAATAACACTAGAATGATATAAGAAAAACAATAGGAATAACACTTCGAATCTGAAAGCAATGTTCACGGGCCTCTTCGAGGGGGCAACCTCTAGTTGAGCAGATCTCTATTAAAATAATATCCAAGCTAGGGTTATCATAACCTCGACTCCTATTTATACTAAAAAGAAGCATCTAGAGGAAGATCCTTCTAGAAGCGGAAGCTTCTATTAGTTCTTCTTACATCCACCTTATTCTATTTTATTGAAAGGCCTTATTAATATTGACCTTTATTACATCCAAATATATTTTTCTACATATGTGAGGGTTAGGACCCTAACAATGAAACACATGCATTGGTGGAAGATTGTTATTGGAGGGAATCGATGGCACATGATAGACGAGATGGGGGATTTTCCATGGATGAATTTCATACTCTCGGGGAGAGAGTGACAATGATGAGGGTCAACTACCATCAGTTGTTGATGAACATAGAATACCTATTGGAGGTTGGCTATATGTATCATAGGGCCCTAAGGAAGAAGGAGTTGGAGGTGGACCAACTCACTTATGAGTTGAGGAGAACACATAGATTCTTGGAAGGCACACATACGACCCTTCAAGAATCAGAGTCTAGATCAGAGGAGCTGCTGGAGGAGATTAGACATAGATCCATTGCATCTATATTAGTAGAGAGTTATTTATATCCTTTAGCCACATTGCTAGGTGATGTTGGTGGTTTAGCAGAGGAGCGCCAGCTTATGGAGGAGCATCAGGAGTACCCAGGATCACTGATGACAATGGAGAGATATGATCTGGAGACACATGAGGATGTCCATGTGTCACAGGAGATACCCTCCATGAGGATATTTGAGACAATAGAGAACTCATACAGAGGAGTCTAGAGCTAGGGGAATTTATGAGGACACTTCCATTTGTGTTCTAGGATTAGATGACCTTCATGTAGAGGTTTACCTAGTAGTACACCCAGGATCCATGATGATGCATGAGTATACAAGATATTACATGTGTATGTGGGAGAATATAGTGGTGAGTGATATTTCACAGAGAGATTTCTAGGTGTATAGTGGGATTCAAATTTCAAAGGGATGCACTAGATTGCAGGGAGGAGACTTACTTAGTAGAGCATGGAGATTCCTCTCCCTTGCAACAGTGTATATATCTGGGAGATCACCTTCATAGTATCAGTATTTTCATGAGTGATTATGGATGGAGAGTGGTTTACCAGTAGTTTTAGAAGTTACCCTCGGTTGTACCTTGCCATTGTGGTTCAATGATGACTAGAGACAAGTATTTACCATGGGTATTAGTGGATGATATTTTTGTTGAATCCTTAGGATTGACCAAATCATGTGATACTTTCCAGTCATATAGTTTGTTAGAGATGCTTCTATTAGCATTACCCAACACTTTCATCATTGAAAGAAACATAGGAGGAGATAGAAATTGGCAAGGGACATGGAGAGTTGATAGGCCAGGACCACCTGACAAGACCTGACAAGAGTGATTTTATTACATGCAACAGGACAAGGGTGGATCATCAGAGACAAACAGTTGATACCTTGGGTGTGATGGTGATAATCATAGGACATTGGATAACATATATCATAGAGGGTGACACAGATTCAGATTCTCATGAGGGTGAGCATGAAGGGATTCCATAAGTTATCAATATGACACATGAAACATTAGTGGAGATTGGAAGTGATGAACTTGCAATTTTTCCATGGGATCCAAGAGTCCATTTGGTTTGTAGGGTCTTTCATCTTATGATGGTCTAGGTTGCGCGAGAGAGAAGCATACTTCACCCTTGGATGATTTTGAGAGGGATTGCAAGGGATTTTTCTATGAGACGAGACATATTCTCCCTATTGATACTCATGATCAAGTATGGATATGGTTGGGCAGATGTTACTTCCACATATTTACTTTTACAGGTGAAGCTCCTTGAAAATAGGTCTGATTTCCACAAGCATTTTAGCATGAGGATCCAAGAGTGGGGGTTCGAGTATGTATACCATGAGAAGACAATCATGATAATCGTAGTGCATATTCAACATGGTGATATTGGGAAGAGACTAGTATGGGACCCGGGGATTGCAGGGATAAGAATTTCAATGGCTAATCGAGTCGATTGTATCCTTGCAGGGGAAAGTCACTTTGAATTTCCATTGAGCTTCAGTATTGAGGGGATCATGACACTCGAGGGTGAATCATGGAGGTCTTGTAGTACCTCAATATGGAAAAAACATGTTCAGTTGGTGGATACCTTGTTGGTATTGGTATGGACTCGGAGGATATACTCATTCTGGGTTTAGGCCATGTGTCATTTGCAAGAGACTCATGGTGTTGATATGTTACATGATTATGCTTCACAGGGTATTACAGTTCATGTCCGGATATGGGACCCAATGGGTAGAGTGTGTGATAGTTTATCTTTGGATGGAGCCTATTGTGTGTCGCAAAGGTGGACATGGGACCCCGATATTATATATAGATTGATTCAGTTATTACTTGAGGACAA
>ML831747.1:31860-53877 GCA_009831015.1 Picea engelmannii | reverse complement strand
TGGTCCAAGATTGGTCATGGATGTGAAATATTCCTCCCTCACCATTCTTCATCAAATCTATTCAACCACAGGTGGACTCTACATCAGTTGCAGGCTCAAAGAGAGCTACAACGCAACTTCATGGGGTTACTAGCAGGAGGGAACACCACCTTGAAGAGATTAGCACAATCTAGGCAGACGAGAAGGATTATGAGGAAAATGACTTTTGGTATTTCATTGTAGGGCCTAGGGCTCCTTTCCTATCCCTTTCTAGAGGAGGTTTCCCTATCTTATTATTTATTGGACTTGGCATGAATTGGGAAGAAGGAGGGTGCACCATAGATTGAGGATACAGTATTTTGAGGGGTCAGTTCTTCATTTTTTAGCCTAATACCTTGCAAGGGAGTTCCACTTGGCCTAATATACAGTTTGGTACCTTTCTCAGGGTATTCGACAACTTATTTATTGGAGGCCAAATTATTGTCTTGGTTCAACTAGGAGGGTGCATCAGTCATTGGAGACACTTTGGTTTGGGGGTATTCCCATTGATCTATTTCTCTGCTTCTTCTCATTCCTTCTTTCCATCATCATATGTACCTTATCAAGGATGTTTGCATTTCTTGGATGCCATACTTCCCTTGATCTAGTCCAGCTAGGACTTGCACATTGTGAGAAAGGGCATCACCTTCACAAGAAGATATCCATTGGTCTTCAATATTATTTAGTGTCTATATTGTAGAGGCTTTTGGAAGCCTAGATTTTATTCTATGTTTTATTTTGGAGGAAATACACTCTACTATCTTATATGTATTCTAGATCTTATCCATTTTGTATGAGGACAACCATTGTTATGAATAAAATCAAATCTGAGGTATTTTTGGTTATTCCTTATGCTCATGATCTTGCATATAGTTGAGGTATGTTTCATTTCTATATATTCTTATTTTTTGCTGAAAACACACATAAAACCATCATTATAAACCCTACCTCAACCTAAAAGACCAAAATCAACAAAGTGTTAGACGAAATGACACAACCAGAAAACACATAAAAATTCATGAAAAACACAATGTTCTTGGCATCCTGTCTTGGGAACATTACAGTGTGTGCGCACACTCTGTGTGTGAGTGTGTATGATTGCATAGGTGTGAGGGAGGGGGGGGAGGTGATATGTAAATTTTCATGGTCATTCCACTTCGTTACAATAGATCTCACTAATTTTTGCAAACTATTGTAATGCAATATTCTTCTTAAGATTGAATTTTTATATTACTATCTTAGGAGATGGAATGTGAAGATAAAGTGAAGTTGGAATGAAAGAAGATAAATAAAATAATACAACATCCCCACAATGAACAATTTTTTTTTTGCAAATTATTGTAATGCAATCTTCTTCTTAAGATTGAATTTTTATATTACTATCTTAGCAGATAAAATGTGGAGATAAAGTGAAGCTGGAACAAAAGAAGATAAATCAAATAATACAACATTCCCACAATGAAAAAAAATGTACCTTACAAAACCCAATATTGGAAAAACTAGATAGAACGTGATGACTATTCCTTTCTCATATATTATTAATTATGAAATACAATACAAAGAAGGTGAACTCACTATGGATTTATAATGGATACTTTGACCTATATAGTTTCTACATGGCCTCCTACCTCTTCTATGCTATTTAAATATCCCACTCCTTTTCTATTCTCGACTATGGAACAATAATTAATACAATAATAATGGAACCCCTTCCTTTCCTAGTGGTCCAATATTTAACAATGTTTTCATAGTCATATAAGGGTAGGGTTAGGGTTTTTGCATGCCTTAAATCTTGACTAGAGTTAGGGTTTTAAATCCTCTAGAGTATATTTCAAAGTCCAAACATAAATATCTCTACATGTGTGATTAATGGAAGATAAAATAGAATCCACTTGGCACCATGGTGGTTAATGGGGTAAGTCAACTTGTGGTAGTAATATATTTCTTATACTAACTCTCAATGAGCTGACCTTTGATCCATTAGTAATCTCTTGATGTGTAGAATAATGTTGAGAAGATAGGAATGTTTTTTTCACAAATTTGACCCCCTAAACTATTGTTTGATTCCTTAAGTACACTTTAGAAGTTTCTAGACCCCAAATCACAAAAACAAGACCTACCCCTAAAATGGGGCCCACTATAAGCTAATGAATCCAATTATTCCACCTAGAAAGTGTCAAATAAATGGAAAATTATGTAGTGATACATTTTGAGTCATACCTCCCCATTTTGGGAGTCTTTTGGTCCCCAAAATATTTTACTGAATGGGGTGAAGAAATTTTTACTCTACGTTCTCCTTAAAGTACCATTTGGCCTTGCCGAGAACTTCATGCTACCCCCATCTAGTTGTTCTAGAATTCTTGTGAAAACATATATCATATATTAACTTTGTTTGAGATTCTATTACTAAGTATCATTAGAGAAATACATGCAATTAAAATACACAAACAAGATATTCAAGACACTTGCAACATTAAGATGAAACAATATGTTGAAAATAGTTAGATCCAAAATCGAATCTTTGACAAATACATTGAATCAAGGTTCCATATATGTTGAATCATGTAATACTTACATGGATATTAATAAGACGATGAAGAGAGGGAAAATAATTTATAAACACTCAATTCAAGAACACAACATCATTAGAAGTAAATAAATGAAGGTGGAATACTGTTAAAATATCATATGTATTTGAAGTTGAAGGTTAGAGAGAAAATTTAATTTATACACTAGTACACAATGAGAGATAAGTGACAAAAAAAATGACCAAAATCCGCATATAAATGACCACTTTTGATTTGGCGATCGTTGGTGGTTAATTTTCGGTCTCTTATCAAGTGACAAAAAATGTGGTCATATTTAGTTTGGTCATTTATAGTTTCTCTTATGGTCATTAACTTGGTCATATATTTGGTCATTAATTTGGTCAGTAATTGTCACCAAATGACCAAATATATGACCAAATTAATGACCAAGTATATGACCAAATTAATGACCACAAGACAAGCTATAAATGACTAAACTAAATATGACTAAATTTTTGGTCGCATGATAAGAACCTGAAAATTAGCCACCAAAACTACAATTTGGTCATTTATAAGCGAATTTGGGTCAATTTTTTGGTCACTTGTCTCTCATTTTTTGGTCACTTATCTCTCATTTTTGGTCATTTTATATGCGAATTTCAGTCATTTTGTTTCGTCACCTATCTCTCATTGTTTAAATAGGTTGGTCATGATCCAAAGTTGCATCATACACCTCCCATGGCATGTAAGTGTATCGAGGAAATCCCATCACTTTAATGATGATCATTTCCTTCTACAAATCTATGCACAAAAAAATTTGGTCGAAGTACCTCAACAAGAAGGGATCCCCCACCCATGCATATGGAAGCCCAATTAGAGTGTCATTTTAATGATGATCCTCCTCATCTGAATTTTAATTTCAGTTTTCAAAAATATTTAAATATTTGTGACTCATCATTGCTTTCTACAAATTTGTGCACATCAAACTTTGTTGGAACTTTTTTTACAACAAGCAGGGATCCCCAATCCCCATTCCCCCCCCCAACAAAAAAAAGAAAGGAAGGGAAGGAACCATAGAAGAGACAACAAATGGAAAAGTTTATGTAGCTAAAATCCAAATAGTTGACATATCCCATGTGCAGATAAGTGGACAAGTAAAACTAGCATACAGTCAGCAACCATGAGTCCCAAGGTAGAAAAAGCATATGGTTGGCTCAACTTCCTCATGTGGGAAGGAATTCCAGGTGATGAAACAAGTTGGAATATGAATACTAATAGAGAATATGTGGCTAGATAGGATACGAAACCACCCAGATCCAAAAATATTGCACCACATAAATGATTGGTTGTTATATGGAATATTAAGTATAGTTGGTTTCCATAAGAAGCTTAATTTTTTTTCTCATATTTAACTCTTACTTTCAATATTTGTTACTTAGAATATCTTTTGCTGGGTTAAGTATAAAATTTCTTTGAATAGAACATATCCAAAGGAAAGAATGTGGATCTTCATCATATTCTTATATTTTAGACTTATCCATATCCATATCTATTAATAATTTGTCAAAACTTCTCCCATTAACATAATTGGATTTGAATAACTGCCTTTTATCAAATCACTGTATAATTATTTTCCAACATGAAAAATTATAACTGTAGATCAAATTTCATCAAGGCAGAGTGGCCATTGCTTCTAATAATAGATTTAAGCCTCTCTTTTTAGCCTTCATGATCATTTGATTCCTTTCAGATATGACTTCTTAGGCATGAGCTATTCTTGTTTGGAAAGTGTTGTTTTTTTTACTTACTTTCTTGTTTTGTTTCTTTTGATTTTTACGTTTTGTTTTCTTTTTCTTCACATGATCTGGATTTAAGAGAACAATGAACTGATTAACAGACTGGATACAATAAACACGGGGATATGAAGAATAAAAAAAATATCCAATGAACAATATCTTCTATTGAATAATGAAATAGGTTGAAACTACAAAACTGCAAAACTAAAACACTTGCTCGAATGGTGGTTGTTATGTATGATAAGAGATTTGGCTTCTATGTGCATCCATATGAGAAGAATGGATTACAATGAGGCTCCAGAGTCCTTTTTTATACTACTCATGAATTCCAAAACCCTAGCCATCCAAAAACCTAACCCCATAAGGTGAAATAGCAAAAGTCATGTGGGCCCTATGGGTAAGTTGGTGTAATTTGGTACCTCAACTTCCAAGGGTCGTAACTTTTGCATAGGAACTCTGTTTTAGGCATGTGATATCCCATTGGAAAGGTATTTCAGAGAAATACACATTATGTCATCAAACTCTAACTTTTTCTATGTTTTGAATGTGGTGAGACAAAAAAATTACGTTTAGGTCCCCAAAACGACCCTTGAAGTACATCAAGATGTGATGACATGAAAACATACAAAATAAGCCAGTTGGATTAGGAGAGAGGCCACTCGTATCCACCTGGAGGATGTGTGGGGATTTAAATAGAAATAGAAGTGTAGAAACCACAGTTACAAAGTAGTACATAAGAACATGTTGAACAACAAAACAAACACAAGGAGCTAGTTGGAATAGGTGGGTGGCCACCAATATCCACCTGGATCAATCCTCCCCCCTTAGGAAGAAATGGTATTCATTGCGTTGAGTCTCTCCATCAGGTGAGAAAACTTTTGCTGGATTTTCCCTTGGGTGAGCCACTTACTTTGGTGTAGGAGTTGCCCTACCTTCAAAACCGGATAAAGTTGCATCCGCTACTGGCGATAGCCCTTGACCTGTGTGTCCACTATTTTATTAATGGATTCCTGTTCCATGTAGTCAATATTGAGATATGTTGGTGTCAACTATTATGCAATCTTGTAGGTATCCAATAATGAGGGAAAATATGGCCGAAGGAGGTTGACATTGAATACTTGATGTATACGAAGGAAGGGTGAAGTGTTCAGCTCAAAATAAATGCTACCCATAACCTTGGTGGTAGTGTAAGGCCAATAACGAAGTGGGAGAAGATGTTGATGGGGCCCGGTGAGATACTCATTCTGCAAATGTAACCAAAATTTGTCGCCAACCTGAAATGTGTGCCGTACCCTGTGTTGATCATGGTGTTGCTTGTACTTAGCATTGTATTTCTGCAAAATATCCTGGACCTGGTGCCGGATGTGTTGAATCCTCTCAATGAATTCGGTGGATTTTTCAATCGCAGATTGATCAGAGGAAGAGTCTGTCTATGCGGTGGCAAGAGGAAGTGAATCATCAATGGTTCCCAAGGGTTGGAATCCCATACCCACCTGAAATGGGCTATGGCTAGTGGAACTATGGAGAGCCCTATTGAAACTGTGTTGGACATATGGGAGACTCTTTTACCATTTACGAGGATGCTTTTAATTTTACATGCGCAGGATGTGCACAATCATCTAATTGACAACCTCTATTTGGAAATCAGATTGGGGGTGGAAAGAAATGGATTTGTGAGCTTGGTGTCCAACAGAGACCAAAGACTTGACCAAAAGGTGTTGAGGAACCTGTTGTCTCAGTAAGAGATGATGGTATGTGGTATCCCAAAGTGGACCCATACTCGTTCGAAGAAGAGATTAGAAATATCTGCCGCTGTGACATTATTCTTACAGGCTGTGAGGATGGACATCTTTGAAAACCAATCAATGACCATAAACACATAGCCATTTCCTTTCTTGGTGGATGAAAAGACAGACATGTAATCCATTGAGATGGATTCCCAAGGCTTCTAAGGAATAGGAAGAGGTGTCTATAAGCCTTTCTTCTTGATAGTTGGCTTGGAAATGGCACAGGAAGTCCAATATTTGATATTCTTGTTGACGTCCTGTCGAAGTTTTGGACAATAAAAATGTTTCTAAAGAATGAGCACATTTTTCTCCATGCCAAAATGTCCTGCCACCCGACTGTAGTGGGATTCCCAAATCCGCTTTGCATGCTCATTTGTAGGAACACAGAAATGGCCTAGGTGGCATAAGAGTTTGTCTTGAATGTGAAAGTCAGCAGCAATTGCTCCTATACCCGAGAGCTGATAAGTTGTGGCGAAGTCTGAATCTTGCCGATAAAGTTGGGGCCACTCATATGCTTTATGTCCATAGGAATGGAGGACAATTGTGAGTGTAGCCATAGGAGGCCAACTGAGGTGGTCAATGACATGACTGGAGACAATTGTTTTATACTTTATGTTGATATGGAACTACTTCAGGTAGGTGGACCACTTCTGTTGGAGGTCATTCTACAATTTTCCTTCTGTCTGTATGAACTGCATAGGCTTGTGATCAGTGTGTATGATCATCTCTTTTCCTAGAATGTAATATTTCCATTGACGACAGGATTGTACAATGGAATACATTTCCTTGTCCTAGGTGGGGTATTTCTGAACAGTATCGTAGAGTGTCTCGCTATGGTATGCCATTGGATTCCCATGCTGAGAGAGAACTGGGACCACAACATAGTTAGATGCATTAGTTTCAATATTGAATGGTTGCTTCATATTGAGCAAGGAGAGTACTAGAGCTGAGAAAAAGCGATGAATTAGATCATCGAATGCATTTTTTTTCTCCTTATCCCAGATGAACTTGGTCCTACCATAACCCTTGGTCACGTGGCCGAGGGCCCATGCAATATGGGAGAATCCCAACACGAACCATTGGTAGAAGTTGGTTAGTCCCAAAAATCATCGAAGCTCGGTTAGTGTGGTCAGGGCTGGCCAATCACGAAAGACTTGGATCTTAGAAGGATCGACATGTACCCCATGCTCATCACCAATGTATCCCAATTATTGGACCCTGTTCATGCCAAAAGAGAATTTTTCCAGGTTGGCATAAAGCTTGTGTTGTCGTAGAGTGCTCAAAACCTATTGAATATGTCGCATGTGCTCCTCCCACATTATTCAAAATATGAGGATGTCATCTAAATATGCTACCACAAAGGAGTTGGTGAAGGGTCTCAATACATCATCCATCAACCTCATGAAATTGGTTGGTGCATTTGTTAATCCAAAGGGCATAACTCACCATTCATGGAGACCTTATTTAGATTTGAAGGATTTCTTCCATAAATTAGTTGGTTCGATGTAAACCAGGTGGTAGCTAGACTTTAGGTCAATCTTGCTGAAGAAATTTTCCCCCTTGAGTTTGTCAAGGTCATCAATCATGGAAATGGGGTAGTGGTTCCTGAATGTGATTTTGTTTAAGGCTTTGTAATCAATGCAACGTCGCCAAGTCCCATCCTTATTCTACACCATTACAATAGAGATTTTGCAAGGTGAGGAGTTATGTTTGATTTTCCCCTTTTAAGGAATCTCTTGGATATGACTCCTGATTTGATCATTCTCCATTAATGAGCGTCAATAGACTGGTCCATTAGGTAGAGATGCATCAAGGTTCATATCAATTGGATTCTTGACATGGGAGTGTGTCGCTACCCCTTTAGGTGATGAGAAGATGTCTCTATATTCTTCCATGATTTTGTCCACTTTCTTCTGCTGCAAAGAGAGGCGTTGTGTAGAGGCCATAGATGTGGCGAGGACCTTATTCTTACTATGACAATGAATCACAAAGAAGACAAAATTATCAGTTTGTGAAATGACCTTACTGCATTACTTAGAAGATATTAATAAATAGCAGTAGGAAACACTACCTCTGGGATCCTATAGAATTTTCTACCCAAAGTAATAATAACACTGCGGGGTCTAGACTCACACACAACATGATGCTTCCACAAATATGGTTTTCCTAAAAGAACATCAAAAAATTTAGGGGGAGAAATATCACACAATAATTCATCTTTGAAAGGCTTGATGTCGTAGGGCAGACACCATTGTTGGTTGAAACAAAGATCTTTTCCTTGGGGAAGCCAACCGATGGTGTAGGGTTGCGGGTGTAGTGTCATTGGCAGTTCCAACTACTTAACGACCTTTGATGAAATTAGGTTCTTCTAACTACCGCTATCGGAAATGAAATGAAGTGGAGCACCCTTGACCCACATTTGCGAGTGAAATACACATTCCCCTTCCTCTTGTTTTTCTGTTTCGCTTGGTCGAACTTTGGTGGTAGCGACAATGCATTGGGTTCATCATCGATAATTTTCTTCCTTCCTTTAGGATTTGACTCGGAATCAGAATATACCACTAACTCGGAAGCCTTCATCTAGGCCTTGAGGGACTGCTTGGAGAAACATTCTTCGGTGTCGTTCCAAGCAATTTTATTGTATTCACACCATTTGCCAGTGGCCTTCTTCATCTTCTCATTCAATTTCTTGTTTTGTGGCTTCTACTGGTTGTCCTGAGGGAAACCATCTCAAATTTGCCGCTTTCTATCTCGGTTGGGGTTGCCTTTTCCCTGTTTTGGCTATGATGAGTTCATAGATCCAAACTCTTTCCTTTTCTTCTTAATTTTTTTCTCAATCTTGACAACTTATCCTTTAGCACCATGATTTTCATAGCTAAGGTTAAAGGTTTGTCAACAATTTGCAAATTCATGCCTGTTAGCACCCATATTTTTTTTATTCTTGACATCAACTAACATATCCAAGGGTCATCTTCAAAAGGAATCTTATCATTTATTATTTCCATTTCTATTTTCAACTGCGTGGTGAAAAAGGTGCTACGCGTTGTGCAGAGAACTTCATTGAGTAAAGGATTCAGTCGCGTAGTAGATTTCATCACGTAGTGGATTTCATTGCATAGTCGATTTTGTCGTGCATTGTATTTCATAATGCAAAGGATTATGTCACATGAAGGACTCTTTTGCGCAGAGGATTTTTCTGTGCACAGGCTACATGTTGCATTGCACAAATGACTAGTTTAGTGGTCACTTCAAGATCACTTTCTGACTAACTGGAGAGGAAGTTTGAAAATCTCAGAGAGGTTTTTGTTGAGGAAAAACAAAATAATACAAACCTCTCTCATATTTAAAAAACGTTTCATATTTTGGGATATTTGAAGGAATATTTGAGCCCCATTTTTTAGTTTTCATGATTTCTTGTCCGAGACATGTTTTTGCGATGCATATTCCTACCAACTAGAGATGAATTTAGAGAAACCAAGAGAGTTTTTTCTTGATAACGATCTTAACTAAAACAAAAAATATCAGTTTTGGAAAATAGGTTTTTATTATTGAGATATTATGTCATCTTTAATGCCTACTTTCCCAGTTTGTTGCGCAATCCATTGCATTTTTTGTTGTAGGTTACTGTTGCATAGCAGGCTTGTTGTGCAAGGGTGACATAGTGTCCAGAAATGTACATGATGAATCATCACAACCATATGGTCGAATTTTTATCACTATTAATGATTGTAAAGAATATTTTGGTTACGATTATGATTTGGCAAAGTCGGGTGTTCTATTTTTAGTGAATCCATTGAAGTTATTATTCAGTTTCAAAGAAAATGGATCCATGGTTCTAGGATGGAGTTGTTCGACCCTAGCAGCCAAGGGTGAAATTATTTTTCTATATATGGGGATCATTCTCATGTAAACAAGGTTGCTTGAAAAAATTAGTATAGCCAGTGTCTATTGAATGTAGTTTGAGTTTCATCAAAACTTAATGCAAAAGTCCTGAAGCTTTGATAAAAATATTATAATTGTAGCAGTTGATGTATTGTTTCCTTTATTTGCATATTTAATTCATGTTTTATTTATTCATATCTTTCTCTATCTGAATCAGAACGAATTTTCGAACCTGGGATTCGCTGCGCATCTCCCCTTGTTTGCGCCATTTAGACAAAACGTATTTCCTCTAAAGTTAACTCTGAATTCATTCTCAACAATTCGTCGAGTTGCTTCATGTGTTTTCTCCTCGCCACAAACAACGATTTTGAATTGAGGATTGTTCCTCACTTAGCCTTTATCCTCTCAAGTTCATTCACTGAGTAATTCATTCCATCGTTTCTTTAATTCGACTCCATACCCCAAAGTGTTACTCTTTTGCGCCAATAGAACCAAAACTTATTATCTGACAACATTAAATCTAGCTAATAATTTAAAGCCATATCCCCTATCAAGACAAAGTCTCCCAAGAGATCCCTCTCCAGGTATGAAAGGCTAGTTTCGGGTCTCAAAGTTGGTTGAAAAAGTTACCTCTTTTGTCTATTTATCAGCCAAACAGATTTACATTGTACAAAGTGCTAACATTCTGGTGTCGTTGTCGGGGATGGAATTGAATGAAACTTTCCCTGGGAAGAATGACATTGTTTCAGTTCTAAGGTCTGAGAATAGGAGACACTTACGCAAAGTCTTACTCTTTTGTGCCAATAGAACCAAAACTTATTATCTGATAGTGCATCGATAATTTAAATACATATCCCATATTGAGACAAAGTCTTCCAAGAGATCCCTCTCCAGGTATGAAAGGCTAGTTTCAGGTCTCAAAGTTGGTTAAAAAAGTTACTTTTGTTGTCTATTTATCAGCAGAACGGATTTACACAGTGCTAACATTCTGGCGTCGTTGTTGGGGATGGAATTTAATGAAACTCTCCCTCGGAAGAATGACATCATTTCAGTTCTAAGGTCTGAGAACAACAAAAACTTAGGCACATATTGGTTGTATTTCTGCTCTAGCGACTCCAGACATCAGAAAATCAGTTTGAAGGTGACTTCATTGGTAGAAGAATCCAGAGATAAAGTTTTCATGGCGACTCCAATAAAGCTTCAAATTTGATTCAAAGACTCCACTGGAGAATGAGACCTATTGATAGAGATATGGAAGAGTGGTATGGAAAAATCAGGTATTGGAGCTTAAGTTTAGTTCAAGAAGTATTTTTCTATTTGATCAATATCTTATTGTCCTTTCCAGAGATTTTCAAAAGAATATTTCTTCACTTACTGCATTCAAATGAATCCCAGAGATCAACCCTTTTATATCCTTCATTGAAAACTATAGGTATACCTCCTTCTTGTATAACCGATATTTATGAATCTCCTTCCTTTGAACCATATGATGTTCATGATCATTCTTGTGATCTTAATGAAACCAAAGTTTATCTTGTACCTTCTTTTCTTAATCCTGTACCCTCCAAGATTCAAGAAATATACAATCCTCTTAAATTTCCTTCCATCCTTCACGACTTTCCTTTGAAGCATTATAACTATCTTCCTAGGTTCGATGGAGAGATTGATGGAAAATCAACTAAAAAACATATTCAGTTCTTTGAGAATTTCATAGACCTTTTTGAGATCAAACATGATGATGTGTCTATGAGGGCCTTTTCTCAGTCCTTACAAGGAGATCCCAAAGCATGGTTTAGACATTTGCATCCTCATTCGATTAGCTCATGGGATGAACTGAGCGAAGGTTTCTGTAGATTTTGGGTTGAGATAAAGTCATGGGATCTAATCCTTTCAGAGTTTTATTCCATGATAAAAATGAAATATGAAACCATCTCAAATTTCAATAGGAGGTTTTCTAGTCTTTATTATAAGGTGCCTAAAGAAGTCCAACCTCCTAAAGTTGTTTCCATGCTCCATTATGTAACAACCTTTCAATCAAACTTATCTTTTCTTTTGATGGAGAGGAAGTCTATATATTTGCATCAGATGTTCAACAATGCTCAGGAAGTTGAAGACGATATTCAAGCATGTCAACATATTCAAAATGAGGAGTTGGATGCTAAAGAACATGACAATGAATATGAACAAAGAACAATTGATTTGAATCTTGAGAAGAGGGTTAATAATATCATATGTCCTCTTGAAGCTTTAAATGTTGATGATTTTGCAAAGGATTATATTACACTTATTGAAAAAGAAGGTGTTAATTTATCTTTTGATCCATCTCATGATAAGCATAAGGGTGATTGTTTTATGTATTCATTTGTAGACAGTCAAGAAAATGAATTTGCAAATAAGCTTGTTGAAGAGAAGGTTTATGTCCCAAGATTTTTCTTGTTAGATGACATTACATATGTTGCTAATTTTCCTATATATGATGAATATGATGATGGTTATGATGTTGAATTCCTAGAACAACCAACTGCACGTTCTCTATGAGAAAGTGTTCCTTTTCAATAGTGTAATGAGAGAAATCAACCTACATATCACAGTTACAAATAAGAATATGAATAAAGTACTAAATTAGCTGAAGGAAAGTCTTTACCTTTATGCTTTTCTTCGTTCAAAGTGTTGAAAGAAAATTGAAAGATCATCATTGAGGAAAAGGAATGTGTGCTGATGCAAAATCACACTGATTAATGGGAAAAAATTGACAAGAAATTGCAACAATCTTCTCATGTGCTTAATGACCCTGTTTCTTGTTATATGGAAGGTTTTATGAGTTCAAATTTGCAACCATTGGTCGAAGATGAATCTGAAAATAAGTGTGTTCAACAATCCAAAGAAATTGAAAAATGTGCATATGACAACAATGAATAAAATGAAGAAGGTTTTGAATCAAGTGAAAGAACCTTGCCATTGTGTTTCACTTCTTTCAAATTGCTGAAGAAAAATGTTTATAATATTTCAAATCAGAGATCCTCGAGACATGATGTTGAATATGAAGAAAGTGGTGGAATTGCAAATGAAAACCATCTTCCATTATGTTTTTCTTCCTTTGAATTGTTGAAAGTAAATCATGGGATAACAAAGGAAGAAAACAATTTTGAGTGCATTCACATTGACACTTTTTTACATGAGCAAATTGTTATCAGTGAGGAATACCAACAAACTTTTCATACCTTTAATGACCCTGTTGATGATTACATGGAAGGTTATATTAGTTCATATTTGCAACATGTGATCAACTATCATCTTGGAGATAAATATGATGGTCAATCAATGTCAGTGTTAGATATGGATGGCTTTCCACTAGGGGTTTCATTTCAACCATCACTGTCTTATGAGTAAGAAGATTGTTACTTCCAGTAGTCTCAACAAATTTTTCATCCTCTTTGTGGTGATCAACAAGTTGAATTACATGAAAAAAAGGATGCAGTGGAAGGGTTGAAACATGATTGTTGTTTTATGTGTGTTCTGGAAGATCCATTTGCAGTTTTGTTGGAGGAGAAAAACAATCCCAATGTTTTAAATTTTTTGAGATTTGATTTTATAGATAAATTTTTGAATGACTTATCAATAAACAGGATTTTGAGTAAGCATCTACAAATAAAGAAAAAAGTGGATAAAGTTCTTGCATGGTTGCATTGGCATTTTGATTTCACTTGATTGACAGCTTTTTTCAGTAGTTAGGGTAGGTAGGAGTGAAAATAATATTGGTACTACGAGTATTTATTTTAGCAATTTGTAGTTTTCATTTTCATCTTAGTTTCAAATTTCAGTTTGGAGCATATACAATTTTTGGTTTTTAGCGGATACAAGTTACAAGTTACAGTTGGAAAGTTGAGTTTGGGAGCATCCCAATGGATATGCATCTAGTCTACTATTCTTTGCTACCTCACAGGGAGGATAACATCCACATTGGATCCAGTAGTTAACACCATGAATTTCATAGCTAAGGTTAGAGGTGTGTCCACAATTTGAAAAGCCATTCATGTGAGAACCCATATTGTTTTTATGCCTGGCATCGTCTAACATCTCCAAGGGTCAACTTCAAAAGGAATTTTATCATTTATTATTCCCTTTTCCATTTTCAACTGCGCACTTCAAAAGTTGTTACCGTTGCACAGAGCACTTCACCGCATAAGGGATTTTGTCGCGCAATGTATTTCATCGCACAAAGGATGATTTCGTGGAGGGGATTTTCCTATGGACAAGCTACATGTCATGTTGCGCAAATGACTGGCTTAGTGGTAAACTTCAAGATCACTTTATAACCAACCAGAGAGGAATTTTGAAAATCCATGAGAGTGGTTTATTGTGGAGAAAAAAAATAATAAAAACCTCTCTCATATTTGAAATAAGTTTCATATTTTAGTAGATTCGAAAGAATCTTTGAGCCCCATTTTTCAATTTTCACGATTTCCTGTCCGAGACATGTTGCGACGCATATTCCTGCTAGCTCAAGATGAATTTAGAGAAACCGAGAAAGGGTTTTATTTATAACGATCTTAAATATGAAAAAATATCTCGGTTTTCGAAAATAATTTTTATTATTGAGATATGATGTCATCTTTAATGCCCATTTTCTAAGTTCACTATGCAATCCATTGCGTTTTTTGTTGTAGGTTACTGTTGCGTAGCATAATTGTTATGCAAGGGTGATAGAGTGTCCATAAATGAACATGATGAATCATCACAACCATATGGTTGAATTTATGTCACGATCAATGATTGTAAAGAATATTTTAGTTACAATTATGATTTGGCAAAGTGGGGTTTTCTATTTTTAGTGAATCTGTTGAAGTTGTTCTCTTTCAAAGAAAGCAGATCCATGGTTCTAGGATGGAGTAGATTGACCCTAGTAGCCAAGCGTGACATTATTTTTATATATATGGGGATCACTCTCATGTAAACAATGTTGGTTGAGAAAATTAGTATAGACAATCTCTATTGAATGTAGTTTGATTTTGATTGAAACTTAATGCAAAAGTCATGAAGCTTTGATGAAAAGATTCTAATTGTAGCAGTGGGATGTAATTTTTCCTTTATTTGTATATGTACTTCCTGTTTTCTTTACTAATATAATTTTATGTTTGAATCAGAACGAATTTTCTAACCTGGGATTTGTCGCACAACACCCCTTGTTTGTGCCATTTAGACAAAACGTATTTCCTCTAAAGTTAACTCTAAATTCATTGTCAATGGTGCTTCAAGTTTCTTCCTGTCTTATCTCCCCACCACACACAATGATTTTGAACTAAATACTATTGCTTCCTTAGCCTTTATCCTCTAAATACTCTCAAGTACAGTCACTGAGTCATTCGTTTCCATTGTTTCTTTAATTCAACTTCATAGCCCAAAGTCTTAGTCTTTTGCGCCAATAGAACCAAAACTTATTATCTGAAAACATTAAATATGGTCGACAGTTTAAAGCCATATCCCATATTGAGACAAAGTCTCTTGAGAGATCCCTCTCCAGGTTCAAAACACTAGTTTCGGGTCTCAAAGTTGGTTGAAAAAATTACCTCTGTCATTTTTTTATTAGTTGAATAGATTTACAGAGTGCTAACAATATTTATAAGTCGTGCCCAATGATGCGATGCCAAGGAAACCCATTTTTGTTTGAATGTATCTATGCTAAAACCCGTGGTATTTGAGCACCAGATGACAGTCAAAGTCTTTCATACCCAATTTGGTACGTAGGGTATGGAAAATATTGGTGAAATCGGGTACTATCTGGTCCCTTTCTTGACGTAGAATGGTCCATCTGGTGTACTTGTGCTCGTAGCTTCCAACGGGGTAGTATTGTTCTTTAATAGCGTCCCAAAAGGAATCCCATGTAGGGGCCACCACAAACATTGTATATTCCTCCATGGAACTTTTCTCAGAGTAAATATACCACCATTCTTTAACAAGGGGAATGGCCTTGAGTAGTGAGAAAGTGATCTTTTTACTATCGGAAAAACTGTGGACCAAAAAATATCCTTCGAGAATATTCAACCATTTATCTGCAACATCTGCATCTATCAGTCCTTCAAATAATGGAATATCAAAATTTACCTATACCTTTAAGGGGGTTTCATGACCACTTGATGAATATGCTTCTCTTATGGGCAACCGTCAAAGGATCTACACAAAGTTGTCCATCATTTCGTTCCTTTTTCGCGCGAGGGATTCCTCGAACAAAATTTTAATAAGGTTTCCTGCTCCATCATCTTTCTTTCCCCCCCCCCATCGGTTTTTTTCGGGCTTGGCGAGATCGATCTTGTAATGGATCGATTGGTTCGAGTCCCAACTTCTTGTACCCAGATCTTGTTAGGGACATGCACAAAGAAAAATAAATGAAGAGAAGACCACTCTGATACCACTGATCTAGATTTAGAAGAGAAACAAACCGATTAATATATCGACTACAATAAACACAACGATATGAATAATAACACAAATATCCATTGAACAATATCTTCTATTAAATAATGAAATAAGTTGAAACTATAAAAATGCAGAACTGAAATACTTTCTCGAATGGTGGTAGTTATCTCTAAGAAGAGATGTGTTTTCTATGCACATCCTTCTAAGAAAAATAGATTTCAATGAGGTTCCAAAGGCCTTTTTGATATTACTCATGAATTCCAAAACCCTAGACATCCAAAAACCTAACCCTAGAAGTCAAAATTCCAAAAGTCATGTGGGCCCTATGGGTAAGTTGGTGTAATTTGGTACCTCAACTTCCAAGGGTCGTAAATTTTGCATACAACCTTCGTTTTAGGCGCGTGATAGCCTGTTTGAAAGGTAGTTCATAAAAATACAGATTTTGTCATCAAATTCTGACTCTTTCTACAACTTGACCGTGGCGAGCCAAAAAAGCAACGTTTAGGGCCCCAAAATTCCCCTGGAAGTACAACAAGATGTGATGACATGAAAACATACAAAATAATCCATTTGTATTAGGCGAGAGGCCACCCATATCCACCTCGAGGATGTGTGGGGCTTCAGACAACCCCAAAAGTGTAGAACCCACAATTACAAAGCAGTAAAGAAGAATGTGATGAACAAAAAAACGGACATGAGGATCTAATTGGAATAGGTGGGTGGCCACCAATATACTTTCATCAAGGCATAATGGACACTGCTTCCACTAATATATTTAATATTTTGTTTTTATCCTTCTTGATCATTTGATTCCTTTCAGATATGAATTCTTAGGCATGAGCTATTCTTGTTTGCAAAGTGATCTAATTTTTACTTACTTTTTCTTTTGTTCCTTTTGATTTTTACCTCTTTTTTTTTTCTTTGTATTCACAATTGCTACAAGAGTATCTTCTACATTGACAACTAAATCCTTGAGCTTAGGGTTCATTATTAAATTTTAATTTAGTTTGATTTTATTTGAGGGATGAGTATGAGGCATTTTCACATATGCATATGGGATATATTCTTCCCAAGATTCTAACCAATTAGAACTTGAATTATGCAACATCTATAGGTGTATTAGTTCTATTTTTCTCATAATAAGAACTAATACTATAAACCAAACAATATGAGATACCAATGATTATGTAGAATGATAAAATATGATATAAATTAGCTTATAAATCACCAATTACAATGGATCATGGTTCAATAATTGCAACCAAGAGTTTTCAACTTTAACAATGAGGTAAATTTGTAATGATCCCTATAATTTTTACCAAAATTAAATACTAGTAAATGACCTTCAATAATTCATTCTATGTGAATAAAACTCGTGAACTTAAGCCCACCAAGTCAATGATATTTTGGTTTGATGGTTAAGCAGGGTGGTGATAGCCCCCCCCACAAAGGTTCAAATCCAACAAAGACATGCTCACCCCTCATGTGTCATCTGAGCTATGCAATGGGGTTGTTCGAAATCCCCTTGGGTGTCATCTGACCTATGAAAGTGGATCATTCCAAAGAAGTTCAGGCTACCTAGAAATCCATGGGTGATTTTAGTGGAGAATATATCCCCCACCCACGATTTATTGCTCGAAGGATTCTTCATTGAATGTTGCAAGATGGATACATTTCATTGTAATACTCCCATATCAGGGAAGTGCACCCTTGAAACATCATGATAAGCGAGAGTTGATAAAAAATAAAGACATGATTGCATCAATACAACAACAACTCCAAAGTCTTATTTGGATGACACCAAAACTATGACTTGTGAGTTGTGTTCAAAACTAAACTAGATATGAAAGATGTGTATGCATAATAAATTACAAAAACATGAATTGTATATTTGAAGATAGTGCCTCTGCATAAATTGTAAATCATATTCTTAAAATATAGTTCCTTTATATATAAATAAATAATGACATCGAGAGACTCTATATACCTCGAGGATAACATTAGCTAAGTTTTGGGCAGAGACTCTGACTACAAACAACTATCTACTCCATTAAATATCCAAGGTAATCAAGATTAACTAGTTTTAGAGAGGACAACCAACCTACGACAGGAACTAGATGACCATTTAAGACAATTAGCTAGCTTAGAAGGGTGATGAAAGATAAAACCATATGAATCAAGTAGAGTAAAAGGTTGACAAGAAAATACTCAAGTGGATGAAACAAAAGATCAAGCAAGAAGGGAATAGGTCAACCAAACACAAACAAGAATTGATTGGGCACTATTAAGACTTCACTAAACATAATACTAGATGAGCAACTGCACAGGAGAGAAGTCAAAAATTGATAATAATATTTGATCAAGCCCTTATAAAGGAAAACAAACAAATGAGCATGCCAATAGTTGGTATTATGGTCAATTATCACTAAAGTGATCAAACATTATGTATCAAACAAAAGGCCACGTTTACAAAGTTTTCCTTTTGTTAATATGAGAATTGGAAGATGATGAGGTAATGAGAACCAAGTGCATCATGTAGTGCAACAAATCATTAGGGTCCATTATTATGTTTAGTTTGTAAGTAATGAAGTTACAGATCATAAAATATTTCCTCTATAATGAATGAAGTTACAGGTCATAACATGTGTCATCTGTGTGATGCTATCTTAATATCTTTTTTGTAATACAAGCACCTGTATGTATAACATATGGTGCATAGCATAATGTTTCTCTATTTATATAGCCATTGATGGACCACGGACAAAGAGAAACTAGTTAGGTTTACTCATCACCAACACATAGTACACAACTTGCGAAACATAAATTTCAGTACATAAAAATGGAGTAATATTAAAATGAAAGACATGCAAAGCAACAACCTCAAGTTCTGCAAATGGCCAATCAATGACACTGATGTTGTGTATTGTGTTCTAATGATTTTATGCAGTAAGACTATAATGAATTGGGCTTATGGTGCATGTAAAGTTAATAATTATGGGTTAGAGGGTTTTTTGAAATTTGCCTGACATTGAAAACATTATTGAAGATGATTGCCAATATATTTATCAAATCATAAATAAATAACTAAAATAAAATAATCATACCAAGAGAAAACACAATAAATTTGTCAAATCATAAATAAATAACTAAAGAAAATTAATCATACCAATAGAAAGCACAATAAATGGAAAGAAAATTAGTCATGCCAAGAGAAAGCACAATAAATGATAAATGGACCTCAACAGAATATCTTCCTTACTTTAAAAGTATAGTTCCAAAAGGGGAACTTTACTAATCTGACATCTTTTACATATTAATTTAGTAATCTGACATCTTTAAAAAAAATAACTTATGTACATATTATTTAAAAAAAAATAACTCCTCTCAACAGAATATCTTCCTTACTTTATAAGTATAGTTCCAAAAGGGGAACTTTACTAATCTGACATCTTTTACATATTAATTTAGTAATCAGACGTCTTAAAAAAATAACTTATATACATATTATTTAAAAAAAATTAACTCCTTTCAAATAGGAAAAATTGTGATAAGGTAGTCATTTGACTCCCTGTTTAGAAACCACCTGTTTTTTTGTCCCATTCATCAAAGAAATTCCAATAGCAATGGTTAAGAACTTAACTAAAAACATTAACTAGAAATGGAGATTTAATTTATAGAAACATTAACTAGAAATGGAGATTTAATTTCTAGCTGATAGATAGAGAATCATTTGCATCCAAATGTAAAAGCTCGTCTTAATTCACTGACCTTTTTCGCCTCCCACCATCCAATTACAATATCACTAGGAGATGCCTTACGTAGAAACATGAAGTACAAAATGATTTATTAGGCAAAACTAGGAACAAAAAGATTAGTTCTTTCAGATTGAAGTGTAAAAATACAGTACAAAACAAACTTGAAGTTTTATAAAATTTTAAGCAAATTTATTATCTGGTAATTTATACATTGAAAATTATTGCAAATGCATGACACATTTTTAAAAAAAAAATGTATTTTTTATTAAAGTTTTTTAAAATTTCAAGCAAATTTATACATTGAAAATTATTGCAAATGCATGACACATTTGTTTTGAAAAATGTATTTTTTATTTCAATTACAGGCATAGTTTGTACAGACAAATATAAATGAAAGCGTTTTGAAAAAAAAAATGTATTTTTTATTTCAATTACCCGCGTAGTTGGTACAGCCAAATATAAATGAAAGTGCTTTGAGAAAAAACAGAAAGAAATTCATTAATGATAAACTAGCACAGCCGCTAACTCGCTGCTGAGAAAGCCGAAAGGTATCAATGGTGATGCAGCAAATCGGCGGGGAGTGACCCCAAGCAATCCTCTGGTTCGTAAGAATGGTTATTCACAGCAGGCAAACAAATCACTTTGTATTAAAACATAACCAGGCGAAAAAAAATTGGTTTATTTTGGCAAACTTAATATATGCCCCCCAATGCAAGATCATTGCTACATGGTTATTCAGATGTTGCTCCCTTTGCCGCACATCTCGTCTTTGTTTCTCAGCATGTGCATATATTCTATGCAAGTTCAATAATATCGGCTTATTCCTTGCAGACACAGTCTGATCTACAATACGAATATAGAGACTACAGTACATTACAATTTACCCTGTTAAAACTAGGCAACCTACATGCATTTTATTTTCTTTGGTATCAGCGTTTTATTTCAAGTGGTCTGGTCCTTCGCTAATCCTACATTCGCTGCACTGAATTCTGAGATCCGACGCCCACCACTGATGAATCTCGTGCGCCCTCTTAAAATCCGGTGCCGGGACTAAACTAACTGTAAGCCTCGCGGAGGGATGCGATGCAACGCCTTCGACTGTACCCAACGACGGACAGAACCAATTCACCTATGGAATTGCACACCGCGAGGCTCGCAATGCTACCGGCGCCGATTTGTTGCGGCCATCGAATATGAAACACACGGACATCTGAGACGCATGAGAAGGGAGTTGAAGTAGTCCCTGTTAATAATCCAAATATGCCCCCAATGCAAGATCATCGCTACATGGTATGCAAGATCATCGCTACATGGCTATTCGGATGCTGCTCCCTTTGCCGCACATCTCGTCTTTGTTTCTCAGCATGTGCATATATTCTATGCAAGTTCAATAATATCGGCTTATTCCTTGCAGACACAGTCCGATCTACAATACGAATATAGAGACTACAGTATATTACAATTTACCCTCTTAAAACCAGGCAACTTACATGCATTTTATTTGCTTTGGTATCGGCGTTTTATTTCAAGTGGTCTGGTCCTTCGCTAATCCTGCATTCGCTGCACAGAATTCTGAGATCCGACGCCCACCACTGATGAATCTCGTGCGCCCTCTTAAAATCCGGTGCCGGGACCAAACTAACTGTAAGCCTCGCGGAGGGATGCGATGCAACGCCTTTGACTGTACCCCAACTACGGACAGAACCAATTCACCTATGGAATTGCACACCGCGAGGCTCGCAATGCTACCGGCGCCGATTTGTTGCGGCCATCGAATATGAAACGCGCGGACATCTGAGACGCATGAGAAGGGAGTTGAAGTAGTGCGGACATTCAT
>ML831747.1:20081-31810 GCA_009831015.1 Picea engelmannii | reverse complement strand
GATGCCTTACGTAGAAACATGAAGTACAAAATGATTTATTAGGCAAAACTAGGAACAAAAAGATTAGTTCTTTCAGATTGAAGTGTAAAAATACAGTACAAAACAAACTTGAAGTTTTATAAAATTTTAAGCAAATTTATTATGTGGTAATTTATACATTGAAAATTATTGCAAATGCATGACACATTTTTAAAAAAAATGTATTTTTTATTAAAGTTTTCTAAAATTTCAAGCAAATTTATTATATGGTAATTTATACATTGAAAATTATTGCAAATGCATGACACATTTTTTTTGAAAAATGTATTTTTTATTTCAATTACAGGCATAGTTTGTACAGACAAATATAAATGAAAGTGTTTTGAAAAAAAAAATGTATTTTTTATTTCAATTAACCGCGTAGTTGGTACAGCCAAATATAAATGAAAGTGCTTTAAGAAAAAACAGAAAGAAATTCATTGATGATAAACTAGAACAGCCGCTAACTCGAAATTTAGTAAGAATGGTTATTCATAGTAGGCAACAAATCACTTTGTATTAAAACATAACCAGGTGAAAAAAAATTGGTTTATTTTGGCAAACTTAATATATGCCCCCCAATGCAAGATCATCGCTACATGGTTATTCGGATGCTGCTCCCTTTGCCGCACATCTCGTCTTTGTTTCTCAGCATGTGCATATATTCTATGCAAGTTCAATAATATGGGCTTATTCCTTGCAGACACAGTCTGATCTACAATACGAATATAGAGACTACAGTACATTACAATTTACCCTGTTAAAACCAGGCAACCTACATGCATTTTATTTGCTTTGGTATCGGCGTTTTATTTCAAGTGGTCTGGTCCTTCGCTAATCCTGCATTCGCTGCACTGAATTCTGAGATCCGACGCCCACCAGTGGTCTGGTCCTTCGCTAATCCTGCATTCGCTGCACTGAATTCTGAGATCCGACGCCCACCACTGATGAATCTCGTGCGCCCTTTTAAAATCCGGTGCCGGGACCAAACTAACTGTAAGCCTCGCGGAGGGATGCGATGCAACGCCTTCGACTGTACCCCAATGACGGACAGAACCAATTCACCTATGGAATTGCACACCGCGAGGCTTGCAATGCTACCGGCGCCCATTTGTTGCGGCCATCGAATATGAAACGCACGGACATCTGAGACGCATGAGAAGGGAGTTGAAGTAGTCCCTGTTAATAATCCAAATACCCCCAATGCAAGATCATCCCTACATGGTTATTCGGATGCTGCTCCCTTTGCCGCACATCTCATCTTTGTTTGTCAGCATGTGCATATATTCTATGCAAGTTCAATAATATCGGCTTATTCCTTGCAGACACAGTCCGATCTACAATACGAATATAGAGACTACAGTACATTACAATTTACCTTGTTAAAACCAGGCTACCTACATGCATTTTATTTGCTTTGGTATCGGCGTTTTATAGTACATTACAATTTACCTTGTTAAAACCAGGCTACCTACATGCATTTTATTTGCTTTGGTATCGGCGTTTTATTTCAAGTGGTCTGGTCCTTCGCTAATCCTGCATTCGCTGCACTGAATTCTGAGATCCGACGCCCACCACTGATGAATCTCGTGCGCCCTCTTAAAATCCGGTGCCGGGACCAAACTAACGGTAAGCCTCGCGGAGGGATGCGATGCAACGCCTTCGACTGTACCCCAACTACGGACAGAACCAATTCACCTATGGAATTGCACACCGCGAGGCTCGCAATGCTACCGGCGCCGATTTGGTGCGGCCATCGAATATGAAATGCGCGGACCGGCGCCGATTTGTTGCGGCCATCGAATATGACATGCGCGGACATCTGAGATCTGAGACGAATGATGAGACGAATGAGAAGGGAGTTGAAGTAGTGCGGACATTCATTGATTTGGAAGGACGACTAAGAATATGCCAGCATCTTCAATTGTTAGTTATCAGATTAGAATTTTAAATTAAAAGGTCATTAATCCTGCCCATTGCCAATAGGTATAAGCCTTCAGGCGTAATGAAAAAGATAAAGAAATACCATTAAAACAAAAACAAATAAAAATAAACCCTTACTAGTGAAAAAATAAATAAAAAAGAAAATAAATTTTTTTAGCCATTTAAAAAAAAATAAAAATTAGATTGGACAAATAAAAATTAAGTTCGTGAACTTCATATCCAAGGCTAATATGACTCTGTATTATGGGGCTGGTAAGGCACATACAACCACCCTAATCAGTTTATGCTAGCATCATGGGTCTAATTTATTTCCAGCTGATAAGTACTGTCAAATATTATAATCTACATGCCAAAATATTCTTTCAGGCTTACATCCAAGAGTTCAGATTGGAATGACTGGTTTACAATGGATGACTGGAATTAATCTTTTTTCTAAAATAAGTCAAAAACTGGTATCAGTGCAATCCACCCACTTAGCGCATTCTGCACAGAAGGCACAACTGCAGCCACCGATAAGAACTTTATGCCACATCGGAAAGAATTACGGTGCTTCATAGGATTACACCACATGGTCAGTCAAGCACCGAACTGAAAACGCTGATGCTACTCAACACATGAAGAGGAAAATGGATGAAAACAAACTCTGAGGAACCCTGAGCATGGATATGACAACAACACATGGAGAGGAAAACGGATGAAAACAACCTCTGGGGTTTAGTATTATGGGTCATTGGAATTAGGTAATGAGTATGATGATTCATGTAACCAATCCCACAATTATAAGTGGCAGCATTCTAACTGGGATCAAAAGATCTAGGAGTGATTGATTGAAGAGATAGACTTGAATTTCTATCCTTAGAAATAGTTACATAATTGTAGGACTTAGTTGATGAGCTGGAAGCTCAGTCTTGAGAATATGATCGTAAGCCTATGGGCAAATAGAGGAGGATAAAATCCTAGGAGTGGGTGAGATTTCAGCAGAAAAATGGCCAAATACTGTTAGATCAGGCCACAAGAAGAAAACTAGAGATTTGAGTAGAATTGTATGTATAGATTTGTTAAGGAACTGAATATTTCATTATGGAATTGTTTTTGTGTTCACCATGTGACTACAAACTGTATAGGTGAATTCAGAATTATGATAGATAAACGACATTTGTTAATGTGAGAGGAATAAATACTAAGTTAAGGATTTAAGACAAATCGGGGAAAATCTATGTACTTATGATGTTTGTATGCAACATAGGCAAATAGAAATTTTGTATAGACAGAATAAACTCGAATTCTATGAATTCAGTGGAGGGTTTTATGTGTGTGATTAACCCTGGAGAAACAAGACTCAACTAGTTAGATGACAGTGCCTGTACATATGAAAAATGGGCACAAAAGTCTTCATTGAAGACTTAAAGGAGAGGTAATGAAATACTCTACAACTCAGAGATCATGATTCCGTGTGTGAGTGAGTAATCCTGAAATGGCCATTGAGAATGGATTCATCATTTTGGTTTTTAATTAAAATACCTCTGTGTTTAATGCTAGATCGAATCCTATTAGGTTAGATAAATAATGTTGGATTTGTTTTATGGCTTGAATCGGTTCTCCGTTAAGCAAGGTCATGAATTCTATATATAATTGAGCTTCTGAGTTGTGTATTGGCCAGATTAAATCCAGAAATGTGTGTGGTCAAGGAGTGACCAAACTAAATGAAAGGAAATCGACATTGATGGGTAAAGTAAACATTGAACAACAGAGAAATTAAACGATTTCATGATGAAAGAGGACTCCTGGACGTTGAATAATTGACCAGGTTATGGTCAATCCGTGATATCTGGAGTAAAGACAATGGAAAATTGTCATTATGTGCAAACTTGAAATAACCAGGAAGTAAATCGCCCTCGGGAGAATGAGATGAAGGCTATGAAGGTAAGGGGTTTTAATATTGGCATTTATCTTATCAATTTCCTACAGATTCAATTCTGGCATCGATTTGTAAATGCCCTACAATTGAGATTTGATCCCTTGGTCTAGATCTAATTCTACATCGACTAAGTTTTTGGGAGAAAATGCCCTCTAGTTGAGGAGAAATTGCCTGTGTGTTTGCATGGAAAGTCGCCTCATTGAGAAGGAATATTGTGCTCTATTTATTCCAGAATTGAGGAAACTTTGTCCTCAGATCGAGAATGGGAGAAAGTGCCCTCCAGTTGAAGAGAAATTGCCTGTGTGTTTGGATGGAAAATCGCCCCATTGAGAAGGAATATTGTGCTCTATTTATTACAGAATTGAGGAAACTTTGTCTTCAGATTGAGAAGTAGGTGAATTTATTTTCCACTCATGAAAATCGAAGAATAAGAATTGATTGTTTCTAGCATTGATTTGGATTTGGATAAGGAAATACAAGAGATTCGACCCCATTGGAAATCGAAATCTATGTTATGTGTATTGAAATTTCCTTTGGATATAGAATTTCTAAGGTTGGATGAATAAATGGTTTTTTGTCTCTATTCAAAACTGAAATGTATTAGCTTGTATGAAGACCTGGTCTACACAACAATTACGCGAATTTGCAGTGATAACACACAGTGAAGAGACTTGGCAGTTCCACAGAAAAGTAATTTTAGTTCAAAGTCACAGATAGTTTGTTTTTCCTGTAGACACAAAAGAAAAGGTTTGATATTGAAAATGAGTATTGGTATCATTAATAATACACTAGTATTATAATGCATCACCTGACATCAATATCATAGATTAATTTCTTAGAACTCTTGTGGTCTATGAGAGCATGGGAGGGATCTCTTAAGATTGTGCTACTTAAAAGAATGGGAAAGAACGCATGAATGAATGAAAAAGACTTTGTAATATCTTAGCTTGTATGACAATTTTAGTGAAAATATTAAATAAATCAACCCTGAACATATTTTATATGCGGCACGTCAGAGGAACCCTAGAGACTCAAATTTGAGCAACCAGAGACGAGCAAATCTAATTTACTCGTTACATAGCCAGGAATTAGAGAGCTCGCAACTATAAACCAGTATAAAATCAAGGGGTAAACTAAATGGAAAACGTTAAAACAAAGATACCGTGAGATTCAAAACCTAGACTCGTAGAATTGTAACTTCGTTGTAAACCCTGCAACGCGAATCGACTGTCATTCTATCATGGATCGAGCAACTCATCATTAAAGAACTTGGAAGGGATTGAGTGGTTTAAGAGGGGAAGAGTTATCAAACCCTCGTTTTTGTTTATGGGTTTCAAAATATTTTATATTCTCATTTATTTGCCAGGACGACATTGGTCCTTCTTAGAGGTTTAGGTGGCACAATATGTTTAATTCACACATGCAAAGATAGTTAAGAGGGTCATAAAAATATTTGAAGGAAAAATAATTGTTGAATGTAACTATGCTATGAGGAATGGTGGTCCTTTTGAATAAATCAATCCAACTAATTAACAAGTGATGCATGGCATGACAAGGGAAAAACATGTAAATATCAGCGGCTGTTTGGTTTTGCTGAGAATGTGTATGTAAATCTTGATGATTATAATGTTGCAAATATTGAAACTAAGCTAGCAATGCAAATACAGCTTAAAGTACTTACAAGCTAGCAATGCAAATACAGCTTAAAGTACTTACAAGCTAGCAATGCAAATAAATACATTTTGATGTTGCTCAACTTTCATAAGTTGTTCTAGAGGAACAATAGTATAAATGGTTTCATAYATATCAATCATCATAATTTTACAATGTACAAAAATTGAGGCATAGAACATCATAATTTTACAATGTACAAAAATTGAGGCATAGAACATGTTCTRGAAATTTTGTTCTTTTGATACTGGTGTTACAGAATACAAAAAAATGATTGAAYCTACACTCACRCAGCAAAATATCTTGATCACTCATGAATGATAAACATATTGGATGGTATTTCATAACAATATGATTCTCCCATGCACATAATAGCATAGAGCTATATWRGYTTSMWMTTAYASTTAGCTTGAWTCTYMCAYKTGAGACATAATTRATTCTCCCATGTGAGACATAATAGCATATAGCTATATTAGTTGCCTATTACATGCAAAAGAAGGTTTGGAGCAGGATTACCATTGGATTCGAATCAATGTTAGGGATAGACGCAGAAAGTAAAATCGAGATTAAAACTATAATCATGTAACCGTATCTTTGATAACCCAATATAATGCTTATACCTTACATATTTTTTCCTTTGAACTTTTCTGTACTGTATCACATACAAAGCACGCATTGATCTTGCTATGAGGCTCTCTAGGAAATATGTGTAGAAGTAAATGGTACACCTGTCAGTTATTGTCAATAATGAGTGAAAATTTACCCAATATAGGATATAGGATGTGTGAAGAATTAGTATATAATATATAGGAGATTATACAAAAAATTATTGTATATAAAATAAGTGAATAATTAATGTATATATAGCAATTGTGAATAATGAGTGAAAAATTAACTAATATAGGATGCATGAAAAATTACTATATAATATATATAGGAGATTATACAAAGAGTTATTGTACATAAAATAAGTGAATAATTAATGTATATATAGGAAATTAGTGTATCACAAACAAAAGAATTAATATAGTTCCTTTAATCATTGAGATTTGAAAATCTCTACAAACAGGGCTAAGAACATTAAGGTGGAGGCTCTTTTGACCCAAAATGGTTGCCAATAAGGTAGTTGGAAAAAACTACTCACACACTTACTAGTTTTTCATTAAAATTAAAATCCCACATTAATAACTAGGACATTAATAACTAGGGCAAGTGGCCTTTTTTTTTTGCAAGAATCTATTACATTATAGGAATTATCGTCTCAATGAAACATGCAACTGTTAACAAAAGTCTGTTAACAAAAGTGCAAGAAGATATATTTCCAAGCTTTGGCTTTAGTCACTAAATGAGAACTTCTATTGAACATGCAAAGAACCTATAAAGTGGCTCATAACTAATCAAACTCAAATCGGTGTGTAAGTTTACCATATTGATGTCTCTATGTCATATTTATATTTCTAAAGCATATCCTTAGAATTGTTTGTGTCTAATGGATTTTAACTTATGTCCCCTGGTTTTTCTAGTAGCCCTATTCTTCAACCAGACCCAAAGAACAATAGCCCTATTCTGCAGCCAGACCCAAAGAAGGGTTATAAACATACAGTTAATCATTCATTTAAATTGGAAAAATGAATCTTGCTAATTGAACTACCTCATAATAACACTGTAAATCTTAATTGAACTACCTCATAAGGCCTAAAACTAGAGCAAAAATAGTGGGTAACACATGTAATATTGAACAAAAATAATTGTGGTGAATAGTAGCAAGTGGTTCTAGAGAATATGCCCCTTGGAAATCCAATATTCTCCAAGTCAGCAAAAAAATATTGTACTAAGTGCAGGGCTTATCCATGTGAACTACACAATACAAGTTTCAACATGGTGTTCTCAACATCTTGGCATTATAAAATGAAATTACCAATCCTTAAGACATGAGCTTGTGGTCTAGTTGAAAATTTAAAAATTTGCTAGCTAATATATGTCTCAAGTTCCATCCTCGCTAGGGATAACGAAATTAATATAGGTCTCAAGTTCCATCCTGAACTAGTAGAAGCTCAAAGCAAATCCACAAATATAATTTGTTGGAAAAAAAAAATTCTTTGGAAGGATGAAACCAAGAAACCATAACAAAGAACTTCCACGGAAAAGCATGTCTCCATATCAATTAGACATTGCCTACACATTAAAAGATAAATACATAGATCTCTCACCCCAAGCCTAATCGAACGAAGCACGYAAAGAATTCATTTTTTCCATTAATAAACCTTCAGTTAAGGACGCCCAAACTCCAAAGAAATGTTATAATATATGCACATATAAACTATCCATCCAWTAATGGAATTTAGATATAATAATTACAAAACAATAGCAGYCTATCTAAATCATTCATGAGATATTTATAATGCTAGATGCATGTTGTTAATGAGATTAAACAAGACGACATCACAGGGAATCCTGAGAGATCCCTTGTGCTCCTATACGAATTCCTGTTCAGAGGCCTCCAACAGCTCTATCATAAGAATATCTGTCCCTACATACACAGGAAGGGATCCCTTGGGAGAAATATTGCCATTTTTCTTACCGTGGGAATTGTGTCTACTTGTCTCATTCTTCTCTATCTTGACAACCGCCAATAGCCTCCTGGAGGAATGGATATCAGTAACAATATGTAGAAAACGAATCAACTGGCGCATTTTGGACGAGATTAAGAGGAGTCCAAGCTTCAGAAGATTTAGCAGAGCACGAGAATATATGACATACACGACAAAGGCCCTGCTCCTCTGCTATAGCATTGAAAATCTGCCACAAAGGGTGAATACTGGAGGCCCGAACCAGTTGAAAAAAACGAGGAAGGATACCATATTATAAGACTCTCCGTACAAAATTTCATCAGAGCCTCAAAAATTTGTCAAAACGCGGACTAAATTTCATGAAAACCACAAACTTATGGGCTAAAGGAACTAATAAAACAGAAATTTGTAAAACAATACGGTAAAGGGTGTCAAACCAGATGGTGATTAAAGGAAAGACAAGAAAACCTTTAAAATCTTCAACCGAATGTAAGGTCTTGTCAAAACACTCTAAAGCTCTCACGAAATAAGCGGTCGACCTCATAAATTGTCTAGTAAGCACATTTCTTCAAACATGGACTGGATCATCCTGACAGATGCAAGAAACTCCACATTGCTTACTAACTTAGGCCAAATTTGGAGTGATTTCCGCCAAACCTTTGTCTTTTCTTTAGAAAAACCTCCAAATTTTGTTGGAGAACTCAGCATGTAATGTCGATCCTGAAATCAGTCGGTTCTATCCTTTATGTCTCCGAAAGTGCCATGGCAGTACATCAACATATACTTGCTACTACTTTTTAATAAAATTGAGCTAGATTGTGAATTCTTCTGAAAATTTGGAATACTGGAATAACGAGAACACCATGCATGTGGAAAATATCAACCACTGGAAAAAAACAAACTAAGGAGAATAGTTAAGATAAAATAATAATTCTAACAAATAAATCAATACTTTTTCATATGAGTAATCAATAATAATTATCTGAAATACAGTGTGTCTTTGTGTAACCAACAGTTGGAATCTTGCATGCAATGACCCTTACAAAAGTTGACAATCGCGAAGCCACTGCTCCACTCCAAGACATTTACAACGATGACCACTCTGTAATGGGTTCCGTGTGATGTATTTAGGGTAATCATTTAGATCTTCATTGCTCTCCTTCCGGTGCTTAGATCAAAGAACAGAGGATCCTCTATTGAGTTTTCCCATAGAAACGGCATAACATACTGGGATTTGATACTGAATATTTCGTTCAGTTTAGGTCAGGAGGACAATAATATGAAGCCCGTATAAAGATTGAAGTTGTTGGCCTTGAATATCCAGTCCCAACAGCAGTTCCAGTTCGTTCAGTTCCCGATCCAGCTTATTAAGTTCCAACAACAAAGGTGTAGATTGAATTCCTTCCCGTGTTAAGATCAAAGAACACAGGATCCTCTATTGTTTATAGGACGAAAATCCTAGAACTCATGATAGTTCGTATTTGGATACAGAAATTATGTTGCGTTTGGAAGGATAAAGTCAGATTTGTGCATGTAGTTGTTATATTGGGAACGTCTTGTACCATGTTTCAGAGCATACTGTAATATATCATTCCATTTTATATTGCATATAAATTTTCTCTTATATGTGTTTTGTTTGTGTATATGCTTTTCAGAAGAAGAACCATCGGGGAGTGTTTCCATGGCAGAGAATGACCGTTTATCTGACATAAACTTTGACACACGCGAGAGTTCCATACCCTCCAGTAACAGTTCCAGGTACAACAACTAAGGAGGACAGGAAACTCTTGTTTAAGAACAAGATCTCTTGTTTCAGAAAATGAACTTTTTTTTCAATATTCTTAACAATGATCATCGATGTATCAGGTTCACCTTCCTGGGTTTATGACTAATAACCAACCGTTGTTGAAAATACATATCCCGTGCCAGAAGACTCCATTGTTGCAATTTTCCCCAGCCATTCTGTACTCGCATTCCGTCAACGCCCGTGACATTCAGAAAGGACCTAACCTTCAGGAAACAATCCCGATTCCATGCCTTCAGGACTGCCTTGGGAACCCATGTGCATACAAAAATTGAAAAAGTTGCTGCAATCCCCCCTCAAGCTTCTATGAGAAAGAAACTGAGCTAATTGATGAACCCATTAACCCACAGCAACCCTCAAATCCACGTTTTTGTTTACTGAAATCCCCCCTTTCCTCCCGGTTTAGGAATGAAACCATAGAAAAGAAAGATTTTTATAGGTATGTGAAAAACTGCTGGAGATGAGGCTGTCTGTCCAGAAGCGGTAAAGATTGAAACTTGAACTCGGAGTTAAGGCCAACTCTATAGAAGCAGTTCTGGTCAGGTACAGAATAGAGTGGTACAGAATCGAGGGTCGAATACCACAGAACAGAATGCAGTTTCCGCTAGCTCAATATCATTCTAAGTATCAATCACTAGCTTCCAACCACAGTAACCACTTAAGAAACCCCAAGCCTGTTTATTTCTTCAATCTCCCCTCCATCCTATTAGTATTAGATCCAATACTATGTCAAAGCTGTCCAATGCGGGTTCAATGAAGAATGGTAAGCATATAAAGTGATGGGCTCGCTTCTCACCCGCCGCCATGTCTGGTGCCCCAATTTGTAGTTCTTGAATCCCCCGACTAAACCTGGCATCAATATAAAAATCATTAGGAATGCATGTCCCGTAATGATTACATTATACAGTTCATAGTTTCCATGGTAGTATTGTGGACCGGGTGCAACAAGTCCTGGAACTTTGCAGTATCTTCATCTAGATATGCACCTTATTTGAGCCTCTAGGTCCAATTAGGGAAGCACGGTTGGAAAGTATTCTGGAGTTATATATTGGTGGGCATTCAACAAGCGGAGAAGAAAAAAATCACCAGTGTTGTGTTGGTCGTCAATAAAAAGCTTTAAACCTGATGAAGCAATTCACCCGGGAGTAGGCCATCAAGCCTAATTCCGACATTCTAGGTGCACACATAGGCCAAGGTCGCGGGTGCGTCTGATGCGTAACTTGAACCACGATTAACATAATAACAACCCGAATTTAGCCTAGTTCGTAGAATCACTGACTTAAGTATCCGATCACCTAAGTTATTAGTATGCACTTTCTTTACAAGCAAACGAATGAACATAGGAACCATGTTCATTGAAGCTCGGCCTTCGTCGGCTTCCACCGCATCTCTGCTACTTTGCATTCGTTAAGGTCTCAGCAATGGAACCATGTTGTTGGCTCTTTTATAGATCCAGGGTCCGTAGATTTATACATCCAGGGTCCGCAGAAGGTGTCCAACAAGAAGGTCCGAGATAAAATGCAGAGGCAAATTATGGCCTCAAGTTGCCTTAGTGTTGTTATCATTTGAGGCATGCATGTATGATTATTGCCTTAGTGTTGTTCTCACTTGAGGCATTCATGGACTAGTGGTGCAAACTGAAGCTCCAAAAGAGACTCCAAAGGCCATCTTTTGAAGCGACAATGTCTAGGAAGTGGAGGGAAGTCTAGGCTGTGGATCTACTATGGAGGCATTCAGGTGTTAATTTTCACTAACAAAGAATATATAATGAAGACATTGTATCATTTTGAAAACATTGAAAACA
>ML831746.1:53880-89059 GCA_009831015.1 Picea engelmannii | reverse complement strand
CTTTGGAGAAGATAATGATGATATATGATGGATAAGGTTGTCCTTAATGGAGACTGTAATAATCCTTTTTTCTCTCACCATGTCCTTCTTATATTTTTCCTTAGCTTCATCTCCTTGAGGTTCTTGAACCTCTTCTATAATTAACTTATCCAGTTCATGTTCTTCAATAAGGAGGGTTACTCTGTACTTCCAGGCCCTAAAATTATCAACTCCATCTAGCTTCTCATTGATCTTTGTTCTGATAGTCATCCTTCCTTCTGATGGTTTTGGTTTTTCTGGCCACTGTCTCGAGATTGAAAATGACTCCATTTTAGGCTTCTAGATTTGCAATTGGCTTATATTCAGGCCTGTTGTGAAACCATGTTGGAATTTTAAATTTTCTAGTTACATAATTACAATTAGTTAATCCAATAACAACTGTAGTAGGATCACTGAAAGATAGATAATCATAGATACAATAGAACACAAAGATTATCTTGGGAAAACCTCATGGGGGAGAAAACCCAACAACCAAAATACTCAATATAGATTCCTTCAACCAGTACAATGGTGTGCTATAGATCTCCAAGAAAGACGAGGACCAAAACAACAAAAGAACCAGTCTCCAAGACTTGCGCGCTAGACCTTCTTATGCACTCCAAGATGCACAAGAGAAGTTTGTGAGTGTGTGTCCAAATGAGAGGAACCTATCCTCTATTTATACACAACAATGTCTCTTGAAAATACATGACTCTTGACCTAACTAACCCATAAAATAGGGTTGACTAGCCACAAGGGGGATTTTTACAATTATAAGTAAAATACCAATAATATAATAATTTATGTTGAGCGGACTTGTACAATATAATTATAATAACCTTTTAAAGTTTTGAATAAAAAAAATATACAAGAATATCTTCCGTAGTTACAACAAACATATTAACACAAACAACCATGTTGGTATGTTGTTACAATACTTTATGAAAATGATATAACATAATTCAATCACATTTTCATCCAAAGTTGTCAATGCAAATTTGTCTCTATCTAATGTTGGTGTAATAATAGTTAGTCATAGCAATCATGTATTTATGAATTGGAGACTTATGTTTCGCCTAATTGATCATTGAATGAGAGAGGTGGCATGACTTACAAGTGAATATTTTTTCCTCCTCAAAATACTAGGTCCCATTCTCCTCCCCAAACAATCTACATAAAAGAAAACCCAAATATAAATAATTGTCTATTAACAACATGCACCAAATCATATTAAATTAAAAAATTTCTTCCCAAAGTTTATTGAATATTCTACATCAAATCTATGAAAAGAGGATGTGGGAATCTAAAAGAAGCCTAAAAATGATAATAATCCCAAATAAATTTTGCATAGATGAATCAAAAACCCATATGTTATATGTTGTTACCAAGCGAAGTAGAGTCTTAAAAATCATCTAGAGTAATCACTATAGTGAGAATAAATACAAAAGGCAAGAGGAATGCCAGAAGAAGCACATTGTAAAAGAGGGTCATATAGGAGAGATAACGTGCAACAAAATTTACCTTCATAAAATACATAAAGTCGGTGGTGGTGGAAATGGTGATTCAAGACATGTTAGGATATACATGGAGGATATTGTTGGACAACTGAGAGGGGGGGTGAATCAGTTGTTACTGTGCTTAAACAATTATGCCCATTATAAACTCTTTACATAACACTCAATGATGATCAAAATAAAGCAGGGAAGTAAGCAATAGAATATTTAACATCAATCACACACATGAAATATACAAAGACAAATATTTCCCGAGGAAAACCTTAAAGGGAAAAACCTCTTCTTCTTGATATGATAAGTAATATTTATTTTCTGTACATTATCATTTTTATGAGCTCCAACTCTTCTTGAGGCTACAACCTTTGTTTTACAAGCCATGACTTGATGAGAGCACCAACTCTCTGGTTTCTCTAGAACCCACTAGAAGGAAGCACCAACTCCATGAGTGTTCCAGCACCAACTGGATGGAACCACCAACTTCCAATCACACAGGCACCAACCTATGTAACAGAGAATAATAGTTCTCCGTTGCACCACCCTGCCACCCTTGTTTTTCTAGCTACAATTAGATGGAAGCTACAAATCCCTGTGTTCAAGAACCCACTTGAAACTCTGAGGACAACAGTCCTCCCTAACACCTCCCTACCACCCTGATTATAAAAACTTTGTTACTGAAACTTATTACAATGATACACTTTTTATCAATAGCTTACCAGTCTCATCACTGTTCTACTGCACTACACTGCTATGTTTGCATCAATGTCTTCCTACTTGCATTATTCTTTGAGATTTTTGTTCTTCTTCTCTATCTCTGCATGCGCACCTCAAATTCCTCTTCCTCTCTCAAATATGCATTTTTTTTCTATGCACTACGCCTCTTCTGTCTGTTTCAGCTGTTGCACATAGCTTGCTTTTACCAGCTTGAATAACTCTCAATAGAAGCAACCTCCTCTTCTATGTTCTACATATATTTATAATGCCAAGTCCTCTTCCAGATCATACAACTAACTCTTCGTCCCCTCTGGTGATTACGCTGAGTCTGTTCTTCATCCATGGCCATTATGATGAGATTGTTCATCATTAGTGGTCATTCCTGAGATTCTTTGGCTTCTCTGGTAGCTACAGTATTCGATGCTTTTCCATCTGTCAATCTTATCTATGATGAGTCTTCATTCCACTAGTAGTTACCTTGATACTCTTCAGCTCCTCTGGCGATCACCCTGAGATTATTCGAATTATCTCGTAGATGCAATCAATCATTTTCTACAGTTACAATCAGTACGTCTCTACTAGTTACTAAAAGAACCTTCGCACTCTCATGCCTTTTTCATATTTTCCCTTCCTGAGAAATATACACAGTAGGCACTATATTTTATGGCTAAGCCCCTTCCTTTCACATGACCATCGACGGTGACCATATGCCTAACCAATAGTCGTTTCACAATTTCGCGTTTCGGGTGATCGACTATGAGTCACCTCGATCTTCCCAACTCACGAAACTCTGAGGTGGAGCCTAGAAATTCTAGCTCCTTCCATTCTCTTTCATTGATGTGACCACTAGCTATGAACAAGGGCCAAGCAAGATGGGTGCGTAATGATTTCTCATATCGCGAACTCCTACTATGAGTTGCCTCAAAACTCCCAACTCACAAAACTTCGAAATACTTCATATCAGATCAACATTCGAGATCTCTTTCGTGTCTCCGGACTTTAGAGATTTCAATTATCAAACTCTTGTTCATCCTTCCTTTTCTTTTTCCTGGAGTTGAAAATCCACTGACGCATGTCCTTGCTGACGTAGTCTGCCACTTGTCCTTAGTGAAGTGGTCTGCTGATGTGGTCTGCCACGATCTAACGATCATTGTCTGATCTCTAGATCCAAAGGTTGACAGAACTTCAAATTCTGGGGATTTCAAATTTCAAACTTTCCTGAGTGTAAACTCCTCGCATCTCTATATCCAAAGTGAATGTTGTTTGTTTGATTAGGATCTTGGATTGATAGCTTGATCTTTCTGCGATGCAACTTTGCTAGATTATCCTGTCCTTCCACTTGAAATTGATCCGACGACTTTGATCAAATCACGAATTCGTGTTTTGGGTGTTTGAACATGAGCTAACCATGACTCTTCCAACTCCCAAATCTTGATTTTCCGAAACTTTCTTCAGATCAACGACCCATAGCGCTATATGATCCAATGGTCCAGATCGTATTGGGACCTCACGTTTCACGAATTTGGAGGACAACTCACCTTTGACTTCTCCAGTTTGTGAGTTAGCGAAATGTTGATCTCTTGCCACGTGTCCTCTAGATCCAATGACCTATATCATTTTGTGACTTTGCATATCACGAGTTCCTACAACTCTCTCCTTTGACTTCTCTAGTTTGTGAGTTAGTGAAATGTCGATCTCTCGCCACGTGTCCTCTAGATCCAATGGTTCATATCTCATCGAAATTTCACATTTCGTTAAATTGGAGGATGGCTCTTGGCCATTATCCTCTTCGCAGTTATACTGGATCCAACGGTTTCTATTCCTTCCCGCTCCGATCCTACAACTGAGGTCTAATATCCTCATCTACATGCTCATCCTGTCTGGACTCTGATCTGATGACCATCGGGTATTCAGGATTGGTGATCCAACGACCATTGTCGCTCCTCCTCCTGAGATTATCAAGCTTGATTTTTTGTGTCTTCGTTGTTGTTCTTTCCATGCACACTCTTCATGTAAACCTTCTGTGTCTTTGTTGTTGTTCTTGTTATGCACACTCTGCCTGTAAACCTACCAACATCATTGTTGTCCTTACCATCAATGACAAACACATTCTGCCTGTAAGCATGCCAACAATCTCCCCCTTTGGCATTGATGGCAACCTTGAACAACTACACTATTCTACTTAGACCTCCAACTGTAGCATTTAGACTAGACCTTTTCTCCCCCTTTGACATCAATATCAAAGAAAAAAAAAACATGCTCCCCCTGAGTTGTTGCAGTATGTTTCGGAGGTATCAGATATTCAACCAACACAAACTCCCCTTGATAGGATGGACTCTCTTAGGTGAGAGAAGGGATGACACCCAACTTTTGAAGGAGATATTGAAATGGTGTCTTGGATAGGGGTTTAGTAAAGATGTCTGGAATTTGTTCTGTGGCTGGAATGTAATTCAACTGAACAACTTTGTTTGTATCCTTCTCTTTGAGAAAATTATATTTTATTTGTATATACTTAGTCTTTGAATGGAGAAAAGGATTCTTGGAGACACTAATGGGACTTGTGTTATCACAGTGAATTGGAATGGGATCGGTATAAGTGACTTTCAAATCTGTAAGAGTTTGTATCATCCATAATAGCTTAGTGCATCATGTAGCAGGAACAATGTACTCTGCCTCTGTATTGGACAAATAAATAGATCCTTTCTTCTTACTCAATCATGCTACCAGAGAGTCACCTAAAAAGAATGCACCTCCACTGGTGCTCTTTCTTTCATCCAGACAGTTTTCTCAATCAACATATGAATATGTAGTTAATTGAAGGTTTTGGTTTCTAGGATACCAAAGACTATAAGTCATTGTACCCTTAAAATATTTGGATATCCTTTTGGCAACTGCTAAATGACTTTGTTTAGGAGCAGACTGATAACGACCTACCATTCCAAAAACTTGCATTATATCAGGACGAGATGTTGTGATCTACATAAGGTTTCCTATCGTTGATCGATATGCTCTTTGATCAAAATCAGGTGAAACATCATCTTTACTAAGCTTTCAACCAACAACAATAGGTGTACTAACAGGAGAGCAATCTTCCATCTGAAACTTCTTCAACATTTCTTTCAAATACTTTTCTTGAGAGATAAATAGCCCTGCAGAATTCTGATTGATTCGTAGACCAAGGAAGTATGATAGTTCTCCTATCATGAACATATCAAAATCAATTTGCATTGAATTGGAAAACCAATGAACTGAAGGGTCATTAGTACATCCAAAAATAATATCATCTACATAAACCAAAAAAACTACTAAATCATTACCTCCAGATTTAATGTATAGATTACTGTCAACAATACCTTTCTTGAACCCTTTGTCTTGTAAAAATTTGTCCAATCTATAATACCAAGCTCGTGGTGCCTGTTTCAGTCCATATAGATCCTTTTTCAGCTTGCAGACATAGTCAGGATTATCTATCAGAGAAAAACCTTCAGGTTGCTCCATATATACTTCTTCCTCTAGATCTCCATTAAGAAATGTTGACTTAACATCCATCTAATATACTTTAAAGTTCTTATGACATGCATAGGAAATAAACATTCTGATGGTTTCTAATCTTGTCACAGGTGCAAAGGTTTCATAAAAATCGTGTCCTTCAACTTGTGCATACCCCTTACAGACCAATCTGGCTTTGTTATTAACAATTTGTCCTTGTTAATTCATTTTATTCTTAAACACCCATTTGGATCCAATTAAATTCTTATCTGTAGGTCTAGGAACAAGCTCCCAATTATTGTTCTTCTCAATCTGATCTAGTTCCTCATTCATTGATTTTAACCAATTTACATATTCACTGACTTCATTAAATTTCGTGGTTTCTACTATGGATATGAAGGCTATATGTGATTGCTTGGTGTCTTTGATTATCCTTCTCCTGGTTTGTACACATTTTTCTTTCTCACCGATTATCTGACTTGTAGGATGATTCTTTCGAGTAATTTTGGAGGAAGGATTTTATGTTGTCTTATGATTTGAGTCTGTCTGAGTGTTGTTGTCTTCATCTGACTCATAGTCTTCTTTTCCTGATTCTTGGACTTGTTCATATTTAGCTTCAGTTGTGTCTTCTGTAGAAGACTCAATATGGCTCACCTCTCTTTCTAAGACTCCTTCATCAACCTTTACATTAATGAAATCAACTAATTTATGCAGCCTCTTATTATAACATCTGTATCATTTACTATCTGTAGCATATCCTAAGAAGATGCCTTCATCAACCCTGTCATCATACTTGCCAAGGTTTTCATTATTATTCTTTATGTAGCATTCACTCCCAAAGACTTTGAAGTGTTTGATTGAAGTAGGTCTTCCATACCACAGTTTATAAGGTGTCTTGTCACTGTGTGGTATGAGGTGGGATTTGTTAAGAACATGGACTGTTGTGTGTATTTATTCTACCTAGTAGGTTTGACCAATGTTATTCTCATTAATCATTGACCTGGCCATTTGCTGAACTGTTCTGTTTTGCCTCTCAACTACTCCATTTTGCCGTGGAGTTCTTGGGATTGTGTATTCTCTCTTGATCCCATGTTTATCACAGAATTCCTTGAAATCACTTGACATAAATTCTCCCCCTCTGTCAGATCTTACAACCTTTAATCTGTTGCCTGTTTGATTATCAGTTAAGGCCTTAAATATTTTAAATTTCTCAAATGCTTCAACTTTTTATTTGAGAAAAGCAACCCAAGTGAGTCTGGAGTAATCATCAATGATAAGCATGAAGTAGTTTTCCTTCCTTGTGCCATCCTGTCTTGATGGTACACATAAATCCATATGAAATAGTTGGATTGGTTTCTCTGTTGAAGTAGGGCTCTTGGATTTAAACTGTGTCCTGGTTAGCTTTCCTACCTGGCAGGGTTTACACACAAAATCTTGTGGCTTTGATATTCTTGGAAGATCTTTTACTGCCTCAAGATTTTTGATCTTGATTAAGTGGTCAAAGTTTAGATGTCCAAGTCTCCTATGCCATAACTAGCTCTCATCATGTTTGATTAGATGACACTCTTCTCTATCTTCTTTCAGTATATATACATTATTTTATGTTCTTATGCCTTTAGCCACAACTTGTCTTAAGTTTACAAACTTTATATTACAATCTTTGGAAGTGAACACCACTTCACATCCTCCGTCACACATTTGACTTACACTGAGAAAATTGTGTTTCATCCCATCTACAAGCATAACATCTTGGAATTTTCCTTTGGCATTACTGAAACTTATCATCCCTTTACTATTGATTTTACCTGGTTCATCATTTCCAAAGGCCAAATTTCCTGTTTTACTTTTACCTATAGACAGAAACATATCCTTGTCTCTAGTCATGTGCTTGGACCATCCACTGTCTATATACCACGGGTCTTTTTTTTTTAGTTGAAAGTACTAGGGCACATTTGTCACTATATTTCTTTTTCCATGTGCTTGCATTTATAGCTAAGGGTATTATCTTTGTATCTGCTTTGTAATTATTCAAATGGAAGTTTACAGCTTTGTGGTCGAAGTTATGACAATTATAACAATCGAGCTCATTGTTCAATAGGTCAAAGTGATTGGTGAAAATTTGTCTACTCATTGGCTATTTAGTTCTATGTTGCAAAGATTGTTTATTTCTTGATATCCTCAGTTGCATGTCTCTAAACCTAATTTGACAATCAACAATATTATGACCAAAATTAGAGCAGTAAAAACAGTAACCATGGAAGAAATTTTGGTACTTGAAAGTTGGACTTATTCTTGGAATTTGTTGTTCCATTTTATGATATATTTGTTTTTTATCAGGGATCATCTTGTCTTTATTAGCTTTTGGTGACAAAGTACTCACATGGTCTGTTTGTCTGCTGACTTGGAACTTGATCATATTTACTGGCTCTTTTCTTTCTGTCTGTTTGTTGCTTGAACCACTTACATAACCTAAACCAGTCTTCAACAAGGGAGATCTATGTTTTCTCAGGATGTCATTTAGTTCTGTCGAGGCTTTAATGCTTGTAATATTTTGGAAATATAGTGCTTTAAACTTCCCCATTTCTTTTCTGATTTTTACCACCTCTTCTTCCAAGGCTTCACATCTTGCCTTCTTTTTTGATAACTGTTGTTTCAAAATGTCTTCTATTTTATTTGCTTCTTCTAATTCCACTTTTAGCAAGGCAAAGTCTTCATCAGGTTTTTTATTGTCTTTCTCAAACTATATCAACAATTGTTTTTGCTTTTTCTTCTTAAGTTTGAGTCTATAAATTTCTTCTAGAGCACTAATCAGTTATCCTTCCAATTCAACCACTACTTCTTCATCATCAACATCACTTCGTGTGATTTTATTATCATAATCCTCTTTGGCCATTATCATAAAGTCATTAATATTATCTTTACAAGACGAGTCACTATCTGTGTCTCCTGAAGAGTCATCATTGTTTACACATAAACTTTTCTTTTTACCAAATCTCTTGAATTTGTACTTATCTCCACCTTCTGAGTTTTGGTCATTATTCTTGTGTGGAAAGTTAGATGCAAAGTGACCTATCTTTCCACAGTTAAAAAGTTTGAAGGGAAACTTGCCTTGGTACTTGCATGATCCTTTCTTTAGTATTCTCACGAATTTTTCTTCAATTTCATTAGGCTCAAAATCCTCATTCTTATATACTTTAAATGATGCTTCTCTAGAGGTGGGTTTATATTTAAATATCCTCATTTCATATGAAGTCAACGTTCCTAGAAGTTGATCAAAAGATAAATTTTTTAGTTCATTAAATTATTCTATAGAAAATACCTTTGGGTTTAACCTATCTGGCAAAGATCTCAAAATTTTCTGAACTAAGGAGGGTTCCTCAATTTTTTCACCAAGTTCCTTCATTGAATTTACTAGTTCTTAAACTCTCAGAAAGTACTTCCCAACAGTTTCATACTCTTTCATATTTAGTTGTTCAAATTGTACTCTGTAGGTTTGAAGATTGGCGTCCTTTACCTTCTCATTACCTTCATAACTACTAATGAGTTTGTCCCACATTTCTTTGGAAGTTTCTAAGTGCATGAATTTTAAAATTTTTGCTTCTGCAAGCCCACTCATAATAGCATTCATAGCCTTAGCATTGAAACTGAACTCTAGCTTGTCATCTTTATTAGCTAGTACAATTGGTTTGACATAACCAATCTCTACATCATCCCAGACATCTGCACCTAAAGCCATTATGTAGGCTCTCATCCTAAATTTCCAGAAGGCAAAGTTTGTTCCATTGAACAGGGGGGCCTTATTGGTTGAATTTCCTTCATGGATTGACATGTTTAAGATTATTGATCTATCTTTAGATAAATGGAACCTCATTTGATACCAATTGTTGGACAATTGAGAGGGTGGGTGTATCATTTGTTACCGTGCTTAAACAATTATGCCCATTTTAAAATCTTTATAGAACACTCATTGACAATCACAATAAAGAAGGGAAGTAAGAAATAGAATATTCAACATCAATCACACACATGAAATATACAGAGATAGATATTTCATGAGGAAACCCATAAAAGAAAAAACTCTTCTTCTTGATATGATACATAATATTTATTTTCTGTACATTATCATTTTTATGAGCTCCAACTCTTCTTGAGGCTACAACCTCTGTTTTACAAGCAACAACTTGCTGAGAGAACCAACTCTTTGGTTTCTCTAGCACCCACTAGAAGGAATCACCAACTCCTTGAGTGTTTTAGCACCAATTGGATGGAAGCACCAACTTCCAATCACACAGGAAACAACCAATGTAACAAAGAACAATATTTCTCCCTTGCACCACCCTACCACCCTGGTTTTTCTGGCTACAACCAGATGGAAGCTACAACTCCCTATGTTCAAGTACCCACTTGAAACTCTGAGGAAAAAAATCCTCCCTAGAACCTCCCTACCACCCTGATTATAAAAACTTCGTTACTAAAACTTATTACAGTGATATAGTGGTTATCAATATCTTACCAGTCTCATCATTGTTCTGCTGCACTGCTATGCTATGCCTGCATCAGTGTCTTCCTGCTCGCATTCTTCTTTGAGATTTATTTTATTTTTATCTATCTCTTCACACACACCTTGTCTTCCTCTTAATATCTCAGATATGCATTTTTTTTCTATGCGCTACACCTCTTCTGTTCATTTCAGCTACTGCACACAACCTGCTTTTACTCGCTTGAATAAATCTCAACATAAGCAACCTCCTCTTCTCTATTTTGTGTATATTTATAATGCCAAGTCCTCTACCAAACCATACAACTAACTCTTCATCCCCTCTAGAGATTACGTTGAGTCTGTTCTTCATCCATGGTCATTATGATGAGACTATTTATCATTACTGATCGTTCCTGAGATTCTTTGGCTTCTTTGGTAGCTATAGTCTTCGACTCTTTTCCATCTGTCAATCATCTCTATGATGAGTCTTAATTCCACTAGCAGTTACCTTGAGACTCTTCATCTCCTCTGGTGATCACCCTGATATTCTTCGAATTCTCTGGTAAATGAAATCAGTCATTTTCTACAGTTACAATCAATACATGTCTACCATTTATTGAGAGAACCTCCGCGCGCTAATGCCTTTTCTGCCTTTTCCCTTCCTAAGAAATATACACAGTAGGCACTAGACTTTCTAGCTAAGCCCTTTCCTTTCACATGACCATTGATGGTGACCATACGCCTAACCAACAGTCGTTTTGTGATTTCATGTTTTGGGTGATCGACTGCAAGTCACCTTGATTTTTCCAACTCGCGAAACTCCGAGGTGGATCCTAATAATGCTAGCTCCTTACCTTCTCTTCCACTGATGTGACCAAGAACTATGAACAGGGGCCAAGCAAAAGGGGTGCATCGTGATTTCTCATATCACTAACTCCTTCTATGAGTTTCCTCAAAACTCCCAACTCGCGAAACTCTGAAATGCTTCATATCAGATCAACGGTCGAGATCTCTTTCGTGTCTCCAGAGTTCAAAGATTTCAATTCTCAAACTCTCGTTCATCCTTCCTTTCCTTTTTCTTGGAGTTGAAAATCCACTGATGTGTGTCCTTGATGATGTGGTCTACCACGATCTAACGATCATTGTCTAATCTCCATATCCAACGGTTGACAGAAATTCACATTTTGGGAATTTAAAATTTCAAACTTTCCTCAATGTAAACTCCTCGCATCTCTATATCTGAAGAGAATGTTGCTTGTTTGATAAGGATCTTGGATCGACAACTCGATCTTTTTGTGATGCAACTTTGATAGCTTATCCTGTCCTTTCACTCGAAATTGATCCTATGGCTGTGATCAAATCGCGACTTCGTGTTTCGGGTGTTTGAACATGATCCAACCGTGAATCTTCCAACTCTTGAATCTCGATTTTTTGAAATTTGCTCTATATAAACAACCCATAGCCCTCTATGATCCAATGGTCTAGATCTTATCGGGACTTTGCGTTTCACGAATTTGAAGGACAACTCACCTTTGACTTCTCAATCTTGTGGGTCAGTAAAATGTTGATCTCTCGCCATGTGTCCTCTAGATCCAATGACCCAGATCATTTCGCAACTTCGCATATCATGAGTTCCTACAATTCTCACCTTTGACTTCTCCATTTTGAGATTCAACGAAATTCTGATCTCTCGCCACGTGTCCTCTGGATCCAATGGTTCAGATCTCATTGAGATTTCACATTTTTCTGAATTGGAGAATGGCTCATGGCCATTACCCTCTTCACAGTTATATTGGATCCAATGGTTGTTATTCCTTCACGCTCTGATCCGATGGCTGAGGTATAATATCCTCCTATGTGCGCTCATCCTGTCTGGACTCTGATCAGATGACCATCGGGTATTCGGGATTGGTGATCCAATGACCACTATCGCTCCTCCTCCTGAGCTTCTCAAGCTTGCTCTTCTGTGTCTTCGCTATTTTTCTTTCCATGCACACTCTTCCTGTAAACATTATGTGTCTTTGTTGTTGTTCCTTCTATGCACACTCTACCTGTAAACCTACCAACATCGTTGTTTTCCTTGCCATCAATGACAATCACACTCTTCCTATAAACATGCCAACAGATATGTACTAGGTCTCATTCTAATATTGAATCTACATCTATTTTCTCGGACCTAGAAATATTGATTTCACTTCATATCATGTAGGTACCTTTCAGACACTTGGGTTAGTTTGATGGATAGTTGGTATGGATTGTTGGTTTTCATTGATGTCAACCATTAGAGAGTGATATTATATATTGATTTCAACCCTTATTGATTGATGTCAACCCTTGGAGAAAGTCCAGTAGTGAATTCTGGTAGAACAAAGGTTTGGGTAATGGACCCAAGGTTTTCTCATGTATAAAGGTATGAATTTTAATATATTTGAAGGTAATACTGTTCTAGATGGATAATACATGTCATTCCATTTTCGATGGTATGTGGAATGTCACATAACTCCTCACAGTTAGAGAGTTATGGCCATGAGAAGTTGGAGAACCCAACTTTGGGTAATGGAACCAAGTTTGTTTGATGGAGAATGGTATGAGTTTTGATATATTTGCAGGAAAGAATATTATATATGGATAGTACATGTCATGTAATTTCCATTGGTATGTAGAACGTCACATAACTCCTCACGGTTAGAGAGTTATGGCCATGTGAAGTTGGAGAACCCTCATGAGTCATCTAGAATCCCCAAAAGGTCAAAGTAGTCAAAGTGGTTTAAGAGATTTTAGAAGGTAAATAATAAATTTAAGTTATCAGTGTAATATAAGTCAAAATGAATACAAAATAAATTATTTAAATAATAAATTTAATGGAGAAATTAGAAGTGGGTGAACCCTAAAATAAGGAAAGTGGGTTAAGATGGTTAATAGGCAACCCCTTGAGGAAGCTACATGAAAGTATAAATAAGATGCAAGGCTCTCTCATTTTAATCAAACTTGAGAATATTGAATATCTATAGGTGACTGAGGTAAACAAGGGATATCTAAGCCAAATTTCAGAGGGAGGGTGAAGTAAAGAAGGCCAAAATTCAAGGGAGGATAAATTCTTTTGATGATGCTTTATACGGTTGTTTGGATAGGTTATTCATATAGGTTTGGTGCATGGTTGATGCACTTTTTCATGGTACAAGTTGAGGTACAGGTTGGTTCATGGTTTATACACTTATTTTTGGTACAGGCTGATTATAGATTGTTTGGTACAGGTTGGTGGATGGTTGATGCACTTGTTTATGGTACATGTTGATTACAGGTTGACGTACAAGTTGATGCATGGTTGATGCATGGTTCAAGTTATTGGTACAATTTGATTGGTACATGTTTACAACAATATATCTCATAGTGATAGTGTGACAATGGTTTCATTATTCTACTTATACGTCAGGGAGGTTGGATGGGGCAAAGACAGGTGGTTGTAGCCACCTTCCGGTTGTAGCCGGAGAACATAGGGGGTTGTAGAATCCTTCTGGTTATAGCAAGAGAATTGGGGAGTTGGAGATTCCACCAGGTTGTAGCTTGAGAAACTAGGGGGTTGGAGCCTCCTTCCAGTTGTAGCTAGAAAAAAAGGGAATTTGGTGCTTCCAATGATTGTAATTCTTAAAGACATATAAGAAAAATCATTATGTGGTTTTCTCCCTCTTTGGGTTTCCACGTAAAACACTGGTGTACTGTGTATGTGTGTGATTTCTCATTTGTTCATTGTTTATTTACTCTAAAACTATTGGATGATAATTCTACATTTATATAACACTCTCATTTTATGGTGAAAAAGAATTAAATTTCTCTATTATTGATTCACCCCCCTCTCAGTAATCCAACAATTGGTATGAGAGACAGTTCCTTCAGGAAACGGTTTAACCACTGGAAGGAGATCATGGATTATTCTGAGAATGGAGTACCAATGTTTAATGGTCAAAATGGTTTTAATTATGAGATGTGGATAAAAAGGATGAAAGTATTTTTATAGGCACATGGACATTATATTTGGCTATCAGTTTTTATAGGATATGATAGCTCAAAAAGGGAAAAGACTGTAGCCAAGAAGGAATTGAAGAAGAATAACAAAATAGAAATGGATTTCATCCGAGAAGGATTACCTAATTCGGTAAGAGAAAAGGTTGGTAAATGTTCATCATTCAAAGAAATTTGGGATAAGTTACATGACATATATTCTTCACCCATCGCATATTTAGAAAGTGCCGAAGAATATGCATAAACATTTCAAGAATAATTATGTTCACCGTGTCAAATAGATTCGAAAGATGAAGAGTACATAATCACCAGAGAATTGATTAGTGATTTAGATGAACTAAGAGAATAAAACAAGTCACTCAAGAAATAATAGATGAAACAAAAGGAAAGTGCTCACATTTTTTAATAATCCCAATAGGTCATTGAGAACTTAAGAACTCAGCTAGAAGAAGCCAGAAAGATTGAAGAAAATATTGAATATCAAAAGTAGTATTTGGAAGCCAACATAGAAGAACATAAGGAAGAAAAATAAATGAGAGAGAAGATATTGAAAGATCATCTTAAATAAATAAGTAATGATCTAAACCATCTTGAGGCAGAGTTTGGTCAAGAGGAGAAAGGAATGGAAGAAGAAATAATCACAATAAAAATTCAGCTTGAAGAAGCAAAAAGAACAAAAGAAGTCATGAAGTATCAGATAATGAAGAAATAAGAAGATGTTGAGAAGTTTGAAGAATAAGTTGTCACATTGAGAAGTAAAATCATCAAGCTCAACAAGAATGTTGAAGAGACAGAAACATCCACATTAGTTATAGAGAATGAAGAGAAGAAATCTAGGTTGCTAGAAAAGAATAATGAAGAAAATATAAATATTTATGAAGAAGTACTCAAAGGAAGGAATCATGGTCAACCAGAATCTAAGAAAGCTATTGAAGAAACATCTTCAAGAAGAACATCCATGTTCTATCCACAAAGAAGATTCAATCATGATCTGATCATTCTAGGAAAAAATTCAGAAGGACTACGCCACAAAGAAGATCATTCACTCCTAGATATGAAAATTTATTTTATGGTAATTGTTTTTATTGTACTAACTTTGGACATAAGGTTGCAGATTGTAGGGATTATAACAGAAATGTTCAAGCAATAAATGCCTATGTGGCCCCACGTAACATTGAATGTTACAAAATTCATAACTATGGACACATAACTAGTGATTGCAGAAGCATGATCGATACTTCCATGAAAGAGAACACTGATATCAGATGTAAGAAAGTGTGGATAAGAAAACACGAATAACATGTGAACAAAGACCAGGTCACAGCGATTGCAATATTGAAAATAAAACGCGATGAAGAAAATTCTATAGAGAAAAAGAAATATGTTAGATACATAAAGGTTTGGAAAATAACTAAAAGAAAAGAAGGATAGGTAAATAAGGAATAGGTTCAAGAGATTGTACTTTCAGGAATTGTAGTGAAAGATGAATCCACATACATAAAGAAATAAGTCATAGCTCATAGAGATGATGAATCTACCAATGAATATGATGATGAATATATCAATGAAGATGATGATGAATACACATGAGAGCAGGAATTATTTTGAGCCATCCGACTTAGAGACTCCTAGGTAGTATGAATATTAGATAGGGGAAGTCTATGCGATAGCTGTGATAAACCAAAGAACCATCCTTCGATAATCTTGTAGAGTTTGAGAAGAAAAATCCAAAGCATTCAGTTAGAAGAAGTACAGTTTGATAGATTAATCAAGACTTCATGATAATATAGTGATAAATGGGTCAACATTATGGACAATTGTGCAAGTAGAGTCTTGGACAGTATGGACAAAGATGGATGTGTAAGAATACTTAGTAGGTTTGGACATATATATGATAGTGGACGAGATCATGGATTCATAGATTGGTTCAGAGACACAGGACCATTATCATAATGGATGATAATTACATAAGAAATGGCTCGAACAATGCTAATGGATTCCAAATTGACATATATTTTTTGGACACATGCAGTGCATACAACAATTCACATTCAAAACAAATTAATGCTTAGAAACAACAATGAAAAAAATCTCTATGAAATATGGAAAGGAAGCACAAACATCAAACTCTACATCAAGATATGTCAAAGCAACCAAGAAATTTTTATTTCTCAAACTAAGTATATCAGAGAAATGCTAAAGAGGTTCAGAATGGAAGATTGCAAACTAGTTACCACTCATATGAAAACTAGATGCAAGTTGAGTAAAGATGATGATTCAAAGTATACAAACTAGAGGCAGTACATGTCAATGATTAGTAGCTTACTATATGTGACAACATCCAGACCAAATCTAATACAAGAAGTTGTACATGTGGCACTATTTCAAGCAGCATGAAAGGAATCACATGTATTTGCAGTGAAGAGGATTTTCATATATCTCAAAGGAACATAAGAGTTTGGATTATGGTATCCAAAAGAAAAGTATTTATCACTTATTTCCTACATAGATGCATATTGGTTAGGTTGCACTGATGACCAACAAAGCACCAGTGGAGCAATGTTCTACTTGGGTGAGTTTTTAGTATCATGGTTAAGCAAGAAAGAATCATCAATATCCTTATATACGGCCGAGGCAGAGTATATTGCAACAATATCATGTTGTACACAGTTTCTATGGATGAAGAAAACTATGACAGATATACATGTTGAGTATGATGATCCCATTCCAGTCTATTGTGATAATACAAGTGCCATCGATATCTCAAAGAACCTGGTGATGCAGTCCAAGACAAAGCACATTCCAATAAAGTATCACTTTCTATGGGAAACGGTTGCAGAGAATAAAATCAGAGTTGAATATGTGGGCACAAAAGAAAAAGTGGAAAACATATTTACAAAACCGCTTCCAAGAGAATCCTTTGAGTATCTTTTCCAAAGACTCGGAGTAATTTCTACTCCAAAGTGAATGATTTTGAATGCTTATCTTATATGTGTTATAGCTACATGAGGAAGCACCATAAAGAGGACAATTTAGGTTGGAAGATTAGTTTCATGACGAGTTCAGTCAGGGGGAGTATCCCCAAGGATAATTCAGCTAGGGGGAGAAACCCCAGATGGAAAGATACCTTTTCCATTGATGACAAAGGGGGAGAGATTTATCAGAGGCATGGTTCCAGTGGGAGTGATGGTCATAAGGAAAGAATGAGCAATATGAATTTAGAGTGATACCATTTGTCAAAGGGGGAGAAAGTATTCATATGAAGGGAGAGAGAGTAATCAGAGGCTTATAAACACAAAGAAAAATCAAAGGCATGTAGAAAGGGGGAGTAGCCCCAAGGAGAGTTTAGTCAGGGGGAGAAGCCCCAAAGGGAGATACGCTTTTCAATTGATGTCAAAGGGGGAGAGATAGAAACATTGATGAGGAGTATAACCATTAATTCTATCATGACTAAGTGTTTCCATCAATGTTGGTGTTTCCATCAATTCCAAAGGGGGAGATTGTCAGAGAGTTGGATTAGGTTGATGGAAAATTGGTATGGATTGTTGGTTTTCATTGATGTCAACCATTGGAGAGTGATATTGTATATTGATTTCAACCCTTAGTGATTGATGTCAACCCTTGGAGAAAGTCTCGTAGAAAATTCTGGTAGCACAAAGGTTTGGGTAATGGACCCAAGGTTGTTTCATGTATAATAGTATGATTTTTAATATATTTGAAGGTAATACTATTCTAGATGGATATTACATTTCATTCCATTTTCGGTGGTATGTGGAACGTCACATAACTCCTCATGGTTAGAGAGTTATGGCCATAAGAAGTTGGAGAACCCAACTTTGGGTAATGGGCCCAAGTTTGTTTGATGGATAATGGTATGGGTTTTGATATATTTGCAGGAAAGACTATTCTATATGGATAGTACATGTCATGCCATTTCCAGTGGTATATGGAATGCCACATAACTCCTCACGATTAGAGAGTTATGGCCATGTGAAGTTAGAGAACCCTCATGAGTCATCTAGAAGCCCTAAAAGGTCAAAGTAGTCAAAGTGGTTTAAGAGATTTTAGAAGGTAAATAATAAGGTGAAGTGATGAGTGTACTATAATTCAAAGTGAATACAAAAGAAATTATTTAAATAATAAATTCAATGGAGAAATTAGAAGTGGGTTAACCCTAAAATAAAGAAAGTGGGTTAAGATGGTTAAAAGGTAACCCCTTGAGGAAGCTACATGAAAGTACAAATAAGAGGCAAGGCTTTCTCATTTTAATCACACTTGAGCATATTGAATATCTATAGGTGACTGAGGTAACCAAGGGATATCTAAGCTGAATTTCAGAGGGAAGGTGAAGTAAAGAAGGTCAAAATTCAAGGGAGGATATATTCTTTTGATGACGATTTCTAAGGTTGTTTGGACAGGTTATTCATACAAATTTGGTGGATGGTTGATGCACTTGTTCATGGTATAGGTTGAGGTACAAGTTGGTGCATGGTTGATGCACTTTTTTATGGTACAGGTTGATTACAGGTTGTTTGGTACATGTTGGTGTATGGTTGAGGCACTTGTTTATGGTACAGGTTGATTACAGGTTGAGGTGCAAGTTGATGCATGGTTGATGCATGGTTCGGGTTATTGGTACAAGTTTTTTGGTGTAGGTTGATTGGTACAGGTTTACAAAAATATATCTCACAATGATAGTGTGACAGTGGTTCCATCATTCTACTTATACGTCAAAGCAGTTGTATGGGGAAAGGACAGGCGGTTGTAGCCACCTTCTGGTTGTATCCATAGAACATAGGGGGTTGTATCCTCCTAATAGTTGTAGCTAGAGAATTGGGGAGTTTGATATTCCCTCAGGTTGTAGCCCGAGAAACTAGGGGGTTGGAGCCTCCTTCCAGTTGCAGCTAGAAAACAAAGGAAGTTGGTGCTTCCAATAAATGTAATTCTTAAAGAAATATAAGAAAAAACATTCCGTGGTTTTCTCCCACTTTAGATTTCCACGTAAAACACTGGTGTACTGTGTATGTGTGTGATTTCTCATTTGTTCATTGTTTATTTACTCTGAAACTATTGGATGATATTGTTACATTGATATAACATTGATTCACCCCCCTCTCAGTAATCCAATAGTACCTACCTGATACTAATAGGTACGTATGTTTTCTAATGAGTTAATGTAATTGATGTATGTAACACAACCTTAATCTAAGAACACATATTGAACCTAGCGAATGGGCATCCTACATAACCTCATTATTGTCCTCATGGTAGTTTCATGCCATTATTTCTTTGCATGGCACTTTGCATTGTGGATTGGTCATGTCATTGCTTCTCTGCTCAATGAGGATGAGTTGGTGTTGATGTTTGTATCTCGGATAGGAACTTACGCACATGTTTTGTGTCAAACATGCCTGGAGTTGTCCAAGTCAAATATTTTTTGTAATTCACTTTATTTATAAAGTGAAAGTCTTTTAATTATTAATTAGCTTTCGATTCTAATAAAGTGAATTTTTTATGCATTAATGATTTCTACTAATCTGAACCGTAGATCTCAATGTGAGATTAGGTTTTTGTTAGATTAGGGTTTCAACTAAAGTATAAAGGAAAGTTAAGGTAGAGGTTAAAGACACAATTTTGAGCAGATTTAGAGCAAGGGAGAGGAGCCACAGTCAGATAATATCGAATAATGTTGTACAACTGTTAAGTATAGTGTAGATGTGAGGTTCAATAGGTTTATCTAGTGAAAATATGAGTGAGAAATGGATAGATCTAGCAGATCTGAGGACCAACATGTAGATCTAACACATATCTGAGTGATCAATAGACAAATGTTAGGATCCGATCCTAACCCCTCTCCATGGATCATTAGTTAATAGGATATGTTTCTTATGTAATAAATACTGACATTAGTTAATAAGGCCTAATAAATATAAAAGGAGAATAAGTCAATGTAAGAAGACCTAATAGAAGCTTCCACTTCTAGAAAGATATTCCTCCAAAAGTTTCCTTAGAAGGTAGAATTAGTATAAAAAAGAGTAGGAGGCATTGGTTATTTTTGACTTGGAGATTATTGTAATAGAGCTCTATTCTACTGGAGGTTTCCCCCTCGAAGAGGAAAGTGTAAATTTCTATCATTAATAAAGGTGCTCTTTCTGGTGTTATTATGGTATTATTTTGATATTATTCTGGATATATCATTGTTGTTCTACCATTGCTTGCAAAATATTTCTGTTCTTCATATTATATTATATCTGGAATATTGTAAGTTGTATCAGAGCTATTTCTTGGGCAAGACTTGCAGGGTAAACTATTTTTGAGAGTAGAGACATATTCCGACGTCTTTATGATACAATGATCTATCATTACATGCATAAAAATGCAATCAGAGAGTAATACATACAAGAAATACAAGTGGTTCTTAAACTCACATTTGTTGGCCACCATTGTAACCCATGTTGGTACCCCTTCGAGTGGTAGCACATCTGACAACTTCTGTATACAGATCAACCTAGGCATACTGAATCTCTTCATAGATAAACCAATCGACTGCCAAACTTCTATAGGGTCACCGAGAACAACACTCGGGACGATATCCTCTAGTACCTGGGTAGTTAGGTATTATGGATAAAGGTACGATCTAACCTCCTTAGTTGGTTCCCTTGGATATTGGAGAAAATACTACTTTTGGACCCCTCACATACATAAGAGAGCTATAACATAGGGAAAACCCTTGACGGTAGACACCCTGCAAACCCTAACCCTTGGGACAACAAAAAATGATCTATTTCATTGCAAATTGGCCCTCGTCACATTTTTTGACTACATAAACACTTCTTGATGACATTTTTTATTATTGATAATTTGAGAATTCCACCACTGCAGAAGTATTTAGGGCGGAGTATAACTCTGCAGGAGTAAAAAAAAAAAAGGTATGTGGCCTATCAACACCCTTCTTTGTAACCTAGTCCATTACATCCCTCTCTTCGTTCTGATCGTAGTGGTACCCTTCACATTCAATCATTTTTTCCCCGTGGTTCCACCTCTTTCTGAGACACCCTTATTTGAAACCTATCCCATTGGAATACTCTCTTTTTCCTGATCACCCTGGTACATCTCACTTTGTGTGGCCCCAATTTACATCCCGACACATCATCCACTACTTAAGAGACTACCATGCCAACCACCATATATCATACATAAGAATTCTGAGAGACTAGGCTACCCAACTTAGAAATGAAAATGGAATCCATCACCACTTCCATACGAGCCGAAGTCAAAGAGTCCCCCCAAGAAGAAGTCCATGTAGCCATTCGTGAATCCATGCCCACTGCGGAGGACCCTAAACATTCCCATTATGAGAATAATCATTCGTCTCACTCCCCTTGGGGTTCTCCACCCTCTTTGATTAAGGTACCCAAAGTTGACATGCATAAATTTGATGGATCCAACCCAGTAGGGCGGGTCTTTCAAATGGAACAATACTTCTCCCTCCATTATATTTGGGATGATGAGACCAAAATCCATGCAAGGGTTTTGTACCTGGATCAAGAACTATGGTAGTGTTGGTAGTGGCATAAGAAATGTTATCCATGAATACCCACTTGGAACATGTTCACTAAAGCAGTTTGTGCTCGTTTTGATAAGGAATCACATTTTTTGGGTAAGCTCACCAAACTACACCAAACTGGATTAGTCACAAATTTCATCAAGGAATTTGAACAATTGGATATCATTGAAGGCTTATCTAATTCATTTTAACTTGAATGTTTTATCAGTGGCTTAAAAGAATCCATTTGAGCTCATGTGAACATGCACCATCCTACTACCTGGTTGTAGGCATGCCAATTAGCAATGAAAGTCGAGACCATCCTTGAGGCCCCACCCATGAAGGCTCTAGTTCTCAACTGTCCTCACCCTGGGGCTCACCTATCTCTGACACAAACATTGAAGGTCCAAAAGGCATCTCCAACAAAAATGGTAGAACATCACAAGCAAATACTTTGCTACTGTTGTGATGAAAAGTATTCTCCATGGCATAAATGTAGAGAAAAGCAATTCTTCCAAATTAATGCATCAAATTCCTCTCCCTATGAATACATCCCATCATATGAGGCTCTTTCCCCAGAGGAGGCTCAACCAAGTGATCACACCGAAGCTCCAGTTGTAACCCCTGTGGAACCAAAGGAACCCGTCATATTGCTTCATGCACTCTTGGGTATTTTGGCCCTGCAAACATTGATGATCAAGGCCTACATAAAACATCGACCAATGGTGGTATTTATTGATAGTGGTATCAACCATAATTTTATTCATCAGAGGATTGTTGATGAAATCCATTGCTTTGTCCTCCCTTTTTCTAATTTTTAAATCCTCATCGCTAATGGTGGTACTATGAAGTGTGGGGGTCGTTGTGAGAAAGTCAAACTTCAAATGGGTGATTATCATCTGAAAACCCACATGTTCTCTATTTCCATGGATGGTTGTGATATTGTATTAGGAGTGCAATGGATTCGAACTATGGGGCCAATAAAAATGGGTTATCAAGAATTATATAAGAGCTTCACGGAGGTCTCCAAGCGATCTCTTATGAAATCATCAGCTCTCATAGCATGGAAAAATTGTTGAATAAAGTACACCATGGTGTGATTGATCAATTTAATTCCATATAGGTCATTGAACATGCCTCTCAGATAGTTCCTCCTAGCCTGCAACTCATCTTGGACAAGTACCCCAAGGTCTTTCAGGTTCCCACAACCTTACCTCCTTCTAGGGGTGAGCATGATCATAGCATCCCTCTCCTTCCGGAAAGTCAACCCCCCATTGTACATCCCTACAGATATCCATTTTCTCAAAAATATGAAATACAAAATATGGTACATGAATTACTGGAGGTGGGGGTAATTTGCCCTAGTATGACCCCATATTCTTCACCAGTGGTGATGGTGTTAAAGAAAGAAGGTACTTGGTGCATGTGCCCTGATTTTCGTGCCTTGAACAAACTGACCATCAAAGACAAGTTTCTCATTCTTGTCATTGATGATCTATTGGATGAACTCTAAGGTGCTTGTGTATTCACCAAATTAGACCTTCGCTCTAGATATCATCAGATCCAGATGAATGTGGTAGATATTCCAAAGACTGCTTTCAAAACTCATGAAGGACAAAATGAATTCTTGGTCATGCCTTTGCGATTCCCCATCCACCTTTCAAAGTCTCATGAATAAACTATTGAAACCTTACCTTCAAAATTTTGTCTTGGTTTTCTTTGATGAAATCCTCATTTACAACTTCACTTGGGATAACCACCTTATTCATGTGGAAAAAGTACTTCACTTGTTGCAGGAAAACCAATTGTTTGTCAAAAATACCAAATTCTCATTTGGATCCAGTGAAGTGGAATACTTGGGACACATTTTCAGCCGTGAAGGGGTAAAAGTGGACCCCAAAAAGATACAAGCTATGCAGGAGTGGCCGCTACCCATGACCTCAAAATGCTTGAGGGGTTTTCTCGGTCTCACGGGATAATATAGGAAATTTTTCCACCATTATGGAAGAATTTCTAAGCCCTTGAATGACCTCCTTAAGAAGAATGCATTTCATTGGAAACCTACTACTAAGCAAGCCTTCATAGAGTTAAAGAGTGGCATGTGCACTACTCCTGTCCTAGCAAATCCTGACTTCAAAAAAAACTTTTTGGTGGAATCAGATGCTTCTAGCACTGGTATAGGCGCAGTTCTCACACAAGATGGTAGACCTTTGGCCTTTACTAGCCAAGCATTGAGTGGCTGCAATATCGGGAGATATACATATGAAAAAGAAATGATGGACATTCTCCATTTTGTGCACACATGGTAGTCATATTTCTTGGGACACCATTTTCAGATCAAAATATATCACCATAGTGTGAAATATTTTTTGGAGCAACGACTATCCTCTCCAGAAAAAATTAAGTGGCTGACCAAAATGTTGGGTTATGATTATGAAATCATACACAAAAAGAGAAAATATAATATAGTAACCGATGCATTGTCAAAAAAACATGAGGAGGATGGCTCCCTCTTTTCCTTATCCTTACTGGTCCTTGATTGGATTGAAGAAGTATGCCAAGAGTGGATAAAACACCTGACTATCTCCATGTTAATTCAATGCCTTTAGGAGGACCCTAATCCTCCCATCAACTACACTTGGCAGGACAATATTATTAGATATAAGGATCTCTTGGTTCTATCACCCTCTTTAGCACTCAAACTAAGGCTTTTAAATGAGTTGCACTCCTCAACTATTGCAGGTCACTCGGGGTTCCAAAGAACATATTCTTATGCCCATCGTTCTTTTTTATAGGAAGGAATGAAAAAGGATATTGTTCACTTTGTCACAGAATGTGAGGTGTGCCAACATAATAAAGGTGAAAATATCAAGTCTCCAGGTGAACTACAACCCATATCCATTCCAGCTTCTATGTGGACATAAATCTCCATGGATTTTATAGTGGGCCTTCCTAAAGTTGGGAACAAGTCCGTCATCATGGCGGTGGTTGATAGCCTCTCCAAGTATGCTCATTTTTGTGCATCACCCCAACCTTTCACACTGACACTAGTAGCCCAAGTTTTCCTTTATCATATTTTCAAGTTACATGGAATTCCCACCTCTATTGTATCTGATCGTGACCCAACATTCACCATCACATTTTGGCAAGAGATGTTTAAATTGTAGGGAATCCAACTGAACATGAGCACAACCTATCACCCACATTTTGACGACCAAAAAGAAGTGGTCAAAAAATGTTTGGAAACCTACTTCCGATGTTTTACTTTGGATAAACCACACCAGTGGGTGAAATGGCTCCCTTTGGAAGAATGGTGGTACAATAATTCCTATCACATGAACACTAAAATGACCCCATGTGAAGTAGTGTATGGCCAACACCTACCTACAATCACTACCTATCTTACAGGAACATTAAAGGTCCAATCTATTGATTTGATGTTGCAAGGTTGCACAACCACCATAGCGGCTCTGAAGGATAACTTCCACATGGCCCAAAATCGCATGAAGAAATAGATAGACTAACATCATTCAGAAAGGGTTTTTTAGTAAGGTGTTTCTCTGGCTCCAACCTTACAAGAAAATATCTCTCGAATCCCAAGGACATCACAAGTTGGCACCCAATTTTTATGGGCCCTACCAAATCATCAAACATATTGGTTCAATGGCTTACAAATTTTCCCTTCCCACTACTTCCAAAATCCATCGGGTGTTCCATGTTTCTTGTCTGAGGAAAGTGGCGGGACAAAATTGCAGGGTCCAAAACATCCTTCCAAAATTATATGAAGAATGCTCCCTTTAGCTCCAACCAGAAGTAGTACTCAATCACCATGAGCGTCAAATGCATGGTATACCTAACAAGTAAGTGTTGATATAGTGGAAGGACACATCACCAGAGGATTCTACCTGGGAACCAATGACCATACTCCAACGGTTTCTGCACCTGCAACCTTGAGGACAAGGTTTCTTTTGAAGGGGGAGGGCATGTTAGGATTCGATCCTAACCCCTCTCCATGGGTCATTAGTAAGTAGGATATGTTTTCTATGTAATAAAGGCTGACATTAGTTAATAAGGCCTAATAAATAAAGGAGAATAAGTCAATGCAAGAAGACCTAATAGAAGCTTGCACTTCTAGAAAGATCTTCCTCTAGAAGTTTCCTTAGAAGGTAGAATTAGTATAAATAAGAGTAGGAGGAATTAGATATTTTTGTCTTGGATATTTTTGTAATAGAGCTCTGCTCTGCTAGAGGTTTCCCCCTCGAACAGGAAAGAAAACAATGATATCATTAATAAAGGTGCTCTTTTTGGTGTTATTTTGGTATTATTCTGGTATTGTTCTGGATATATCAGTGTTGTTATGCCATTGCTTTCTAAATATTTATATTCTTCATACTATATTATATCTAGAATATTGCAACAAATCTAGTAGATTCGAGGTTCAACATGCAGATCTAGTGCATATCTGAGTGACCAGCAGACAAATCTAGCAGATCTGAGTTCCAATAGGTAGATCTGTTGCAGATCTAAGTGATGAGAAGACATATCTAGAATATTTTATGTACACCAGGCAGATCTGGTGCATATCTGAGTGACCAATAGAAAAATCTAGCATATCTGAGGACTAGTAAATAGATCTAGTGCAAATCTGAGTGACTAGCATACAAATCTAGTAAATATGAGGCCCAACATGTAGATCTAGTGAAGATCTGAGTGACCAACATATAGATCTAGCATATCTGAGGACCGACGGGAAGATCTAGTGCATATCCAAGTGACTAGCAAACAAATCTAGCAGATCCGAGGACCAACAAAAAAGCTTAGTTGAGATCTGAGTGTCCAACGGGCCGAAAAACTCAGTTTTGAGGTGTCCTTGTAATTTTTTTATCATTCATGATAAGATGATTTGAAGGAAAAAAATTCTTGTTCACTTGAAAAGTTATTTGGCTTCCACTATATATATTTTCCAACCATATGTGCGATTGATGCATGCTCAGATTTTTATTTCTATTATTGAGTAAATTCGAGATCTGATTTATTTAATAAAGAAGCATTGGACAAAAATCAACTAGGGTTTGGAAAATTTCACATGGTATCAAAATGTGTCTTTGATTGATATCCTTGATGGTTTATAACAACAATTCAATTGTTTTCAAGGACCAATAGTTAGAGGGTTTCATCATTATTGCTTGAAGGACTAAGAATTCTAGCAGAGGCAAGGATGCAAAGTTCAAGAATGACTTTTCTTCCAATAAGTATCATGAGACTATTCCAATGATAGAGAACGAGGAGAAAGAAACTTAGAAGGTTGAGCCTAGGTCACCAATGACTTCTAGTTCAAGGTAGCATCCTTTAGGCCAGGAGGAGGATCCACTGGCTCCTTCGAGTTTTGCTAGGAGACCTCAATAGTTCACTCAGACATTGAGGGATGCTTAGGAGTAATTTGAGACTCTTAATAGAACATTCATGGAGATAAGATCTTTGGAGAATTTTTTGAACTACATATAATTGATGAGCAACATCATAGATTTTGAGCCTTCCAATTATCAGGAGGCAATAGGCTGGCATGTATAACATTGTACCAACATGCAGATCTTGTGCAAATATAAGGTCCAACAAGTAGATATAGTGAAGATCCAAGTGACCAATAGATAGATCTAGTAAATATGAGGACCAATATGTAGACTTAGTGCATATTTGAGTCTCTGGAAAGATGAAAACCTTAGTTTTGAGGTGTCCTTGTAATTTTTGGGCATTCATGCCAAACCGATTTGAAGGACTTAAATTCTTGTGTACTTGAAAAGTTATTTTTCTTCCACTGTTTATATCTTCCAACCATATGTGTGATTGATGCATGCTAAAATTTTTATTTCTATCATTGAGTAAATTTGAGATCTGATTTAGTTAGTAAAGAAGCATAGGAAAACAATCACCTAGAGTTTAGAAAATTTCATAGTTGATTCAGTCACTCGAGCCTCAAAAGAATAGACCATTACACTAGTGAGGGATATGAAATCCATCAAAAAAATATGCGTTTGGGTCATCAAAGCCCCCCAAACGAAAACCCATGATGGTAGACACAACAATAGTATATGCATGCTTGATCAAGATATCATTTTCTTTCCTCTCTCCTAGCCTACCCATTGCCTAAACTTTGCCTTAACACATGCATGTCTTTCATGTGATACATAATCATCTAGGTGTCAAAATGCACTATGCATATTACATGCATTGTCATGTTGAGTAATATAGAGATTAATCAATTCCATGCCAAACAAAAAGAAATGATCAATAAAAAAAATGAAAAAAAAAATGTTTGAAGATTATTAATCAATTCAATAATTAGTTCATTTGTGGATCATTTGGTAAGTGATGGGTTTGATTTTAACACTTATTTTCTATGGATTATGATGTTTTAATAAAAAAAACATTGTTCTATAAATAAATGTTATAAAAATTAATCTTTTGTTTACACGGGTTTTGTTTGCATAATTTGAAAATGATTTAATTATATTTATTAATGATAATGATAATGATTTAATTATATTTTTTTTTAATGATAATGATAAGATAATGATAAAGATTGCACATCATGAACTTACTATCTTAATTTTTAAATTTTTAAAGACTAATCATAATCATATTGAAAAATGGTTTTTATTAAAAAACTTAAGGTCATATCGGCAATAAAATTTGCACATCATGAGCTTAGTGTTTTAATTCTTAAATTTTAAAGATTAATCATAAAATTCATATTGGAAAATGATAAAAACAGTTTTTATTAAAAAACTTAAGATCATATCAACATTAAAATTTACATATAATTCTTAAATTTTTAAAGAATAATCATAAAATTCCTATTGAAAAATGGTGAAAAATAGTTTTTATTAAAAAAATTAAAATCACATCAACACTGAAATTTGCATATAATGAACTCACTCTGTTAAACATAAATGCCATATTGAAAATGACCTTTCTGTAACATTGAAGTCTACACATAAGACTTACTTAAACATCATGAACTTTAAAACCATATTTATTGGTGACTAAATGGCTTAAAATTTTCCAAACTAATCATCAAAACCATTTTGGATATAACATTTATTGGCAAGTAAAAGTAGTGGATAATAAGATTTATATAGACATAACGCCTAAATCAAAATTTTTAGAAATTTGTAAGAAACATCACAACTACGTTAATATGACATTTATGGGAAGTTAAATGTCAAATGAGATTTAAATATATCATTTGTTTCTTATAATGAGATTTACAAATGAATAAAACTGGTTTCTTATGAGATAAATGTTTTTATCTGTAAGTCTTTGCTTTTGTACATAAGAAGTCTTTGCTTTTGTACATAAGGGAGCTAAGATTGCTAGGATTTATCATATGATCTTTGGATATGGCCACCCCATTGACATCTTAGCAAGTTCAAGAAAATCAGTGGCACTGTATGATAGGTGTAGCATAAATTTTCACTATATACCATCCTAGGAGCATATAATAGGTGTCCCACATGCTTATGGCTATTCGATAGATGGTTTATCTACAATACCAACAATTTTCTTAAAAATGGTTGATGATGGACTAGAGACTTGATTTATTATATTAACTAGAGTACTTCATAGTAGGTCACCTTACTTTTCCCCACACATCATAATTTAAGGCTTAATGACCACTCTTTGACTTTAAGGATTCTGGTTATTATCTTATTCGATTCCAAGGTTGTAGTGAATTAGACTTAAATTGGGGAGGCCCTATGACTTCCTGCATGTTGTTGTAAAATCGTTCTTGATTTAGCATTTCGTTGATTGGTTTTGGTCATTCATGAACATCAATATCTTTCATTTACTGTATCTGTGAAATCCAATTTGATAGTGAGGAGGGTGTAGACCAGAATATTATAGAAAAGAAGAAAAGAAGAATGTACACACCTTATTGTATTTTTACTTTTGTTATTTCACCAACATGAATGAGGTTACGTCTTCAAAATGACATAATTGCATCGTATGGTAAATATATCTTGGATTTTACAGGTCTTCAAAAGTGATTGACAATTTTTCTAATGGAACAAACATGTTGGACCGAGTATTTGTTGGTGTTAGCGTTTACTATAACTACATAGGAGAAGAAAAATGTTTTGATGTCAATGATGATCCTCATGAAGAAAACAGGTGGAATTGGCAGGTCAGTTGACCAACTTAAATTCATAGAATCAAGGGACATGAAATTTTAAAGAATTATTTATTTTATAGATATTCATGTTAGTTCTAACTTTTTTGTGTGGTTTTTTCAACATTTTGATGTATTCAATCTTTTTCTTTATCACAGGCTTCAAAGAAGATGGTTATGCGTATGAATAGAAATCCAGAGACCATCATTTTCTCACATTTTACTTTCGACATCGAGTCCTATACACAAAATTGTTTGAATATGTTTGGGGTATAACCAAGACCTCACTGGATAACAATCAAATTTGGTGGTCATGCATTTTTTTCTCCCAATCATTTGTGTATAACAACTAAATTTGGTCTTTGTGTATGTTTTTCTATTCCTTCCATATTGTTCGATTTGGTCTCGGACAATCACTAGACCTCATACTATAACTAGCCATCATAGGAAGGTACTCTTTAAGAAGCATGCATATTTTTTTAATGATAGTTAGCTTGAAAATGAGCCATAGTTTTCAACATTGAAGCTATGGCATCAATTTTTTTAATAAGTTTTGTATAATTAAAAAGTTAGAATTTTTTTTTACAAATTTATGTTATTTTTCAAAATAATTATAATTTATATGTATAAAAAAAAACAAACTTATTTTTTCATTTTGTTTAATCTAACATCTTACCAAGTCTTTCAATTGGCATGTGAGTCACTCAAAACTTCCAAGTTTCCAATTCAACGACTAAATCCAAGTTAACTATTAGATTTCTTTTAACGAAAATATGAGTTTCCATGCTTAAGAAACAATGAATACTACTTTTTGGCTCTTGTAGGGTCCCATGAAGCAGATTGGTGGGAAAAGTCATGAAATGGTATCGAAAGTTGATAAGTACGCAAGGGGTATTATCAACCCAATAACTTCCTCGTTGTTTGAGGAGCTAGGGTTTTATTACATTGGACCTATAGATGGACACACCATTGAAGGTATCGTGACAATATTAGAGAATATTACAAGCATGCCAGCTTCGAGACCCATGCTGATTCACTTGGTGATAGAGAAATGAAAGGGTTACCCTTGGCAGAGGAAGTTGCTGACAAATTACATGGTAACATATAGAGAAGAAATGAATCTCTCCATTGTTTTTCCTGTTTATAATTATTATACAATTTGTATAGAAACTTTGGACATTGGCACCGACTTTAATGTTAGTCTAGGTTGTTAGTTGATCTACTAGTAATTCCATTTTATCCAGAGTCCTTTCGTATAATTTAGATTTTCACAATTACTGGAAACAAATATTTATATTTCTCTTTATTTTTATTGGATATTGAGTTTTTATTTCTATCCATTTATTGGCTATGGAGTTTAAGGTGTTAAGACGTAGATCTCTGAGGATGAGTATGTGTTATTTTATTATATTCTTCTTAATAATAAATGATTTCCTGCACTCTCCCGCCTGCATTAAAATTCCATTTAATTCTTAGTTCTTCCTGTCAGTGGTTTCATCGATGAACCTCCACCTTGCTTGTCCATTTCTCCTTTTCTACACTTACGTTGTCCATGGATGGACACATAATACGATCTGTGCATTAAAATTCCATTTAATTCTTTTTTCCAACCATTTCATCGATGAATCAAACCATTGCTTCTTCCAAGGATGTGTCAGACGAGCAAGGCATGCATGAGGCCACATGTAAGTAACACCCTTATAACTAAAGACAACAATAGACCGGAGTTTAAACTATCCCAATCCCCCATTCTGAGTTAGCTTGTTTACTAAAGTTTAAACTATCCTAATCCCCGATTGTGAGATAGTTTGTTTTGTTTCCAAAATAAGCCATAGCATTGGAAGGAGGAAGAGGGTTTAATACTTGAATTGGATAGATGGTTGGTGTTGCACATGTATCTAATGCAATAATTAATAGTATCTCTTGGATTAAGTTCCATTTTAATGATAGTTTAATATACAATCATGCTAATTTAGGTTTTTCTATCTGATTTATTTTTTGTTCTTAAAAAAATGTTATTCATTTCAAATAATTTCAAATACTTTCCTTTAAGTGGATTTATTTATTTATTGATTACATATATTTAAATTAATTGTAAATATTCACCTAAATATTTCTGATGTTTTTTTATTGATTACATATATTTAAATTAATTATAAATATTCATCTAAATATTTTCAAATTATTTATATAAAATAATAAAATTATTTCCCCTAATTTATATAAAATGTATCCCCAACATTTAGGATACCTAATTTTGTGATGACTTGTGTCAGCTTGTGAAGTGTATCGTGATTTTAAATAACTAAGATACTTGGTTAAATGTCAAATTAATCATCAACTATCTTTGATTGGAGCACTATAGAAAAAACTTGAACTACACCCAATTTCTGGTTGGAGCACTACCAAAACAACTTGATCTACACCCATTCAACCAAAACAACTTGATCTACACCCATTCAAATGGGCAGGGACTACGCTACTTTGTAGCCTTGCTTAATTAGGTATGTTGTTGTGTCATCAATTATTATTTTTTTTCTCGTGTATTTTTCTCTATTTTGAATTTGAAAAATGGTATATTGGAGAGTATGGAATCATGAGAACACTATCATAAGGGAGGCTCCATTGCACATAAACCCGTAAACTAGAAATCCATTCTTTTTGGTTCTTATTAGTCGTTGCCTAAGGAAAACATGGACTCTAGCATTGGATTCACCATTGAATTCTATTAGTATGTCGTTTGACTATATATTTGTCTTCAACCTCTAATGTTTGAGATACAAAACTAAAATTTTATTTTTTATATAATAAAAAAATGTTATTCTTCTTACTCTGATTGAAGAATAGATTCTAGGTCTTATTGGGCCCTTCCCGATTCCCAACATTTTATTTTTAGCTCTTCCTAATGTCTTCCTAATTTTTTATTGGAAATCCTGACACATATTTTTAGCTTCTTGAAAACATTGACACAAAGATCTGCATTATATTTGTTGCCTAATGTTTTATTGGAAATCTTGACACATATTTCTAACTACTTGGAAATCCCAACACACAAAGATTTGCATTATATTGACTATCAAATCGATCGATCTGTGTATGTCATGGCTTTAAAAATTGTGGCCATTGTCTCCATCACATTGACAACACCATCAAACCGAAACCAACTGATTGATCGATTGATTGGTGTATGCTAGGGCATTAAAAATTGCAGCCACCGCCTCCAATGCCTTGACCACACCACCTTCATGGCCTTAACAACACCACCTTTACAAGAGGGACTCAACAATCACATACCACTCTGCACAGGAGAATCAACCACATTCATATGTAAATATCGACTCCCTTCTGTTGAAACCCGTACTTACCTGATCCAACTTCTACTTTTTTTGAAACCCTTACTTACTCGATCCAGCTTCTACTTCTCCTGTCACTGGTCATGTTACTTCTCTTGATGTTGGTCCTACTACTTCATCACATGAATATATGGTGATATCAACTTCTTAGCTAACTGGTTTCTTACCTTATGGATTTGTACATAGGTACAAACAAACGGGTGGCCTTTCAGTCAATGTGCCCCAATGCCTACAGATCAAGATGGTCGATCACCAGGTTCGGATTGGGATGAAAGAATCTGACTGACTTCACCCAGACAATGAAATAGAATAGCCTTACCAAGTATGCATGTTGAAGTAGGATTTGATTATCCTTGGCTAAGGTTCTAAACTGATTGAGTTGAGTGTCTTTCATTTAGATCCTCTTCTTCTCTATCGATCGAGTGCCCCCTCTCCTTTTTATGCCCCCTATTCTTATTTTAGGTCATTTTCAATGGAAGTAACTCTAGGATAATGCTTTGAACTGATTGTAGTACTAGTGCCAACATCCTTTAGAAATTGGTTCCATATCCACTTTAGGTTGACCGAAATGATGAACCAGTTCAAATGGATGACCCGAACCCTCGCATAATTAACCTTGGTCATCTCCCTAACCCGTTGGATCTTGACTGCCTATTGTTACATAGCCTTAATAAGCTCTTGACATGATGACTGGACATGAATTGATTTGCATGTCAATGTGCTTCTCTATATGGATTTAGCTTACGATCTGTACTACTTAGAATTGCTCGTACTGCTCCTGAACTGTATCATGTGCATTCCTTCTGAACCATGTCATATGCATTCCTGGAATTCCCCCATTGCATGTGAAAGATCCTTTCCCGTCGTTGCGAATTATAGACTGAGGCATGTGGACAGAGGAAATTCACTATGTGAAATAGCTAGACAACTAGAGGCTTGGCTTTCTCCTCCTTGGAATAGTTGCTTCAACATCATAGTTATTGGGCTTCGCTCGACTGGGTAAGATATAGACTGAGCTAAGGAGGCGTTGTAGGATCTGATATCTATGGGATGAAATGAAGGGTCACTTGGAGTTGTTCACCTTGTAACGTACTCGCCATGCAAATACTAAAAGCCCCAATTGGTGATTGCCTTCACATGAGGAGCGTTCTGCATGCCTTCCATCCAACACTGGCACGCCATCATCCTTTGCAAGGTTAGGTCATCTTACTACTGGGTTTATGTTGCTACATGAATTTAGTGAATAAAATATCCATTTAAATTGGAAACGAGTGGTTACCATATGAAAATATTATGTTATTTATGTTTTGAATTAGTATGACATTCTCATTTTTCCAAGGTTTTAATTATTTCATAGATTTATCAATTTCTAACCTATGGTCGATATGAGAACATTAGCTGGATTGGATTCAGAGCATTGGGGCTCCCTTAACAAGGTGACAAGGGTGGATGCATTGGTGGCGAGCTGTGTGTTTGAGCCAACCAATATTCTTCAGGGTCTATTTTATGCCCACGACCTCATTATTAACTTAAATACTCTTTAAGTTGCTTCATGTTTGTTCTTGTTATTGACTATTAGGATTAGACTGAATATTGTAGTACCACTGTCCCATAATAATATTTAGCACAAAGAATAGATGAATGGAAACAAGGAATCCATCGTTTAATCATGACACACATAATAGTGAAGCGCCTAGTTAAAATCATGCACTGAAATTATCATTAATCTATTACACACCATTAAGCTTATTGTAAGTAAAACTACTAGTGTTTATAGTGGAGCGCTTACCATGAAAACACACCATATTAGCCTCGTGATTCATAAACAACTCTAAGAATTATGAGAACATTAGTTGGATTGGATTTAGAGCGTTGGGG
>ML831746.1:35108-53072 GCA_009831015.1 Picea engelmannii | reverse complement strand
TCAATACAAAGCATCCTCTTTTCAATAGAAATATATTATATTATATGAAATGATTTTGACTTTTTTCTAATATAGTTATGCACCTAAAACATATTGATATAGAAAATATCTACAAAATTATTTTAAAATAAAAAATATTTATGCCAAAATTAACTCTACAAGCTCTTTCTCTTTCTTCAACAAAGTCTTTGTTTCCTTAAAAGGTGAACTGATTTATCAATTAAGTTGCAATTGAATTTTGATTACGGCTACTAGTGTCTTTCTTTGGCTTACGAGCAACCTTTTCCTTATTCAGGGACTTGACATACTTCTACGACTTACGAAGATTGACTACGATCAGAGGTATAGCTTCGATGATGCTTATGATTCGAGTGATTATGAAACTCACCAGTCTTTAGCTTTGCCTTACGATCCGGAAAAGAGGTAGACTTGCGAGACATGGAGTAGTTTCAGTAGCAAATTCAGTGAATTGAGAATTGACTTTGTAGTGCAACGAGTAGCAATAGCAGTTGCAGTTTACCTCAGACTACCAGTTGCAGATTAAACTTGTCCGGCAGTGACTAAGCTGCATGGCAGCCCCCGTTATCGTTAGGACTCATGAATTCAAGTTCTACATATAAAGGTAATCTTAAGTAAATAAAATATCTAAACTCTTCTACTAGACATACACATAATGCATGGAAGTGTGATGTGTCACAAAACCTTGATATCTCGGTATAAATGAAACTTTAGGTATCACATAACCTTTCTTATTAATCCTAAGACATGAATGAAAACGACGCAATGTTAATACTCAACATTAATGAGATGTTAACTAATCCTCGTAAATCAGATTTCTTAATCCTCGTAGATTTTTATTCTTGTGAGGTCTCTATTGTATCCAAGCAGTGAAATGTCTGAAGAGAAAATGATGAACCATTTATTTTTACTCTAACTAATGTTAGCTAGCTGCTACTTTGGGTATATTTCTCCATCGATATTAACAATCTTCTTGACGATCTTTAAGGCAACTAGAATAAAAAGCAATAGTATTCATGAAGATTCTCATGAACCTATGTCATATGATTATTCTAAATACTTTTTTGTTTGGACTAATTACTTTCTCTACTCTAGATCCTTGTACAATGGTTTTACTATATATATATTTATTATGTTGTAATTGGTAGACATTGCAATAAGAGATGCCTAGTGGTGGTTAAGTAGCCCAAATGAATGGACACGATTTAGTTATTGGGTTCTTTTCAAAGGGATTTCATGCATGAAAAAAATGGTATCCTTGGAGGAGTTATGGACAATGAATGTGTGAATATGAAGAGCGATCACTAATTTATCTATTGGTTGTAGCCATTCGAGTGGTATTTTCTCTATGGTCGGCCATAGCCTCATATGGTGAGATTCAAATATTCATAAGCCACTACTTCAAATGGATTCCATAATATCTTTCAATTACACTACTTTTATTCACATTTGACATGAAATATTATTTTTCTCAATCCTTGTCAAATAGCATTTGATTTAAACATTTTTAAACATTGGAAGGAAGGGTTTTAATGTTTCAAACCAAATATATATATATATATTTATAATTAAGATTTATCCTTTATGAAAAGGAATGGTGTTTCTTATATATTTTAGTGGGATACATTTATTTTTGGAACAATCTATCTTTGGGCCATGCAAACTCTTTTACTAGATGGCTTGTGGAGAAAACTGCATAAGCTTTGAAGGATAATGCATGGGCTTTTACAACAATGTGGATGGGAAGTAAGCTAAAGGAAACTATGATGACTTGGGATAGATGCATATTATCATAATTTTTTTTTACTGGGGAAATCAACAACTAGTCAGGCACGTACCTGTGTGACATGTGGTTGTGTTATCCTACTGCTATCAATATAACCATAGGCATGCCAATGCAGCCCCTCACGTGACACACAAGGATAGTCGATGGTTTCAAACCGGTGACTTCACATAACGAAGTGCCTTAACAATACACTCCATCATCGAGTGTTCTACACGTCGAGGGATAAAATTTAGAGGACATGGGGGTGGGATTTGATCCACTTATGTGTGCACGGGTCATGATATTATTTATTATAATATTTCTGGGTGCAACCATACATTTGATCACTACCTCAAGGTGCCCCCATGAATCCAAGTTAGGTCCTCATGGAAATTAAACCTTTCCCAACGATGAAAAAATCCTCTCTTTTCACCATTGAATCCAACCTCTTTGGGCCATATCACCATAGATATTAACCTTCACTTCATTTGACATTTTTCAATATTCTTATACTTACAAATTTATTATCTTGGTCTGATAGTCTTTAATTTCTTATCAATGACACTCATAAACATGTAGGTAAAGTTCATAATATAGTATATTGTTGGGATCGTATCTTACTACATATATTCTAGTGCGTATATGTAATTTGGGCTATATAACAAGAACTTCCATTGGTTTCTCATTGCTGGCATGGGCTTGACATGCTTCAATAGTAAGAAAATTGGCTACGGAAACATAGTTGCCCCATGAATTGACAAAGCACAAACTAAAACTTAAAAAAGTGATCTATTTAGAAGATTAATATAAAAGATTAATATATTAGAAAATTAATATATGGTGTTTTCTTGGGAAAGGGAAAAAAGAAAAAACTTAGAATATATGGTTTTTATTAGATAATTTCCTACTACTTTATCTACTTAACATGGAATACTTAACATGGAATAGTTGATATGGAACTTTTCCTTATTTATATTTATATAAATGTACACATACATAAATATTTTGTCTAAAATGGTTGTGCATTAAGATGAGATGTCCCTTCACAATAGTGGATATCTAAGAGAAGAAGGGATGGGTGACAATTTCTATTCTTTCATTTCTTATCTTATTTTTCAAATCCAAAGTTAGTGTCTCTGTAACAAACCTGATTGACAAATATGACTCTACATGTCATGCTTTAAGATATTTATTTTATTATATTTCTAAGTTTGGTCAAATAAGTAATAGAAATGCTTTTGGATATGTATTTTATTTGGTAGCTTTTAATATTTGTAAAAGAAATATAGTGAAATTCAACTATATATTGAAGATTATATATATAAGTGGACAATATATATAATACATATTGATATATAATATATATTGTAGAATATGATTGAAATGAAAGTGAGAAAGATTAATTGCTTTAAAATTTCTATTTAATTTGAGTGTTTATATATATATATATATATATTTTATGTTATAAATTTGTTTATATATATATATATATATATATATATTTTATGTTATAAATTTGTTTATATATATATATATATAAAAAGATCAGTTTGAGCTAGTTTTTGTTTTGTTTTGCTATGTTATTATATATTGTTCTAAATTATTTAGAGAAGGGATTATTCCAAAAACTATTTAAAACATTGCATTTCTATACAAACTTTTCCTTTGATTCGATCTGGAAATATTACTGTTTTTAAGATGACTAACTTTAATTTGGAATTTCCTTTTATGTAAATGGAATTCATTTAAAAAAATGGTGCATACTGTATAATAATAGGCCCACCATCAATTTAGTTTATTTTCCTTTGCATTTCAAAATTGTTTATATGAAATAATATATATAAACAAATGTAAAAACAATATGAAGTTATTTATGATAATGTATCTTTTTAAAGAAGAGACAAAGGTAGAATAAAAATGAAAACAATGAAAAAAAGAGGAAAGAAATATGGATAAGAAAAATGTGCAACCATATATATATGATCCAGGTGGATATTGGTGGCCACCCACCTATTCCAAATTCCACTTGGCTCATCTTGATAGTTTTCGGTTCAAAACATTTCTCTATAATGGTGACATCTCTTTGTCATTATGGGTTCTGCACTTTCGAGGATTTCTTGAAGCCCTACACAACATCTAGGTGGATATTGGTGGTCACCGACCTATTCCAACTGACTTATTTTGGTATTTTTCATGTCAGTACATATTTTTGTACTTTTGGGGTTGTTTTGAGGCCCTAAATTTTTTTTTTGGACTTTCCACAATCAAACTATTGAGAAAGTCATATTTTGACGCCATAATGTGTATTTATTGAAAAGACCTTTCCAATGGGATATCCCATGCCTAAAACAAAGATTGTATGAAAAAAATATGACCCCGAGAAGTTGATGTACTAACTTAACCCAACGACACCCACATGAATTTTGGTGCTTCATGCTCTAGGGTTAGGTTTTTGGACGTCTAGGGTTTTGACATTCATTTTTATTGTAAAATGGCCTTAAGATCCTCATAGTACTCATCTTCTGGCGAATGAGCATAGCCATCACATCTCTTCTCAGAGATAAGCTGCCACCATTCTAGCGACTTCATTCACTCTATATTCTTACAGTCTCTATACATTTATTTCATTAATATAAATCATGTATTTTTGTATTTCTCTGTTTTTGGAAATATTTGTGTGTATTTATTGTAATATCTCTACTTTCATTTCGTTCCAAAAATAATCCAGATCAATCGTATCAAAGCAGGATTCTCTTGATTGTTTTTCAATGCATGCCCCCAACAAGGTCCGAATATAGTAAGTTGGGTCTCGAGATTGTCTCTATTGAGGACAATCACTCTCCCATGCCAAAGAAACCCTCCATGGTGGAAGAAAAGAAAAACGATGGAGCAAAGATTCTATTAACATGTTTCTTGAGAAATCTCTTGCACGACAGAGAGATGAAATGATGGAGAATTTTTCCCACATCCTTCAACACCTGTCGATAGCAACATACACATCTTCATCAAGCGACCACTTTGGAGGAATGTCTCCCTTAAAGGTACATGTTAATTTTGATATTCCTATATTTGAAGGTCAGATAGATGCAGATGCCTTAGAAAAATGGTTAAATCTGCTAGAAGGTTATTTATTTGTTCACAATTTTTCTGACGGGGAAAATATCACCTTCGTACTCCTCAAGGCTCTCCCCCATGTCAAATATTGGTGGGAAACTTACTGGGAGAAAAATTCCACAAAGGAATCTGGAATATATGGGGTCGACCCCACTTGGTATTATTTGTGGATGTGGAAAGGAAAAATATTACCCTGTTGATAACTATGAATACCAGTACATGAGATGGACCACACTGTGGCAAGAGAGGGGCCGAACAATTTCAAAGTTCACAAATACTTTACATATCTTGCACGCCAAGTTTGGTATCAAAGACTCTGAGCAACATCTGGTTCTGAAATACCATGGGGATATGCATAGGTACATCCAAACCAACATGGATTTCCTAAAAATACCATCATTGGGAGGTGCCTATCGATATGATGTCAAAATCGAGTAGATATTTAGGCACCAAAACAAATGGGAGTTCGAGTCTGCAAATATGCAACAACCAAAGAATAATAAAAACGACCCTAACTAGTAGCCTCCTGAAAACTAGTCCAAGAAACATGAAAATAAGGGTAACGGAAAGACGAAGAATGACACAGGGAAGTGGTGCGACTTCCACAAAATCTTCTGGCACAACACTGATGAATTTCGCTCAAAAATATCATTGGTGGCCAAGATAAAAGATAAGGAACCGAACCCTGATTTAGAATCTGATCCAGAAATAATGAGAAAAAGGAATATCATCGACGTAGACCCCAATGCTATCGTCACAATTGTAACAATTCAAGCAGGAGAACCAATAGATCCTGAAGAGGGGGGACACCTTTTCCATTCAAATATCTGGGTGAAAGTGACCCCATTGCATTTCATTGTTGATAGTGGAAGCCAAAAGAACCTCATCTCAGTTGAGGTCATCAAACAGTTGGGGTTCTCGACAACACCACACCCGTAACCTTACAACATTGGGTGGCTTCGCTAGGGATGACATCTCTATGTCAACCAATAGTGTCACCAGTCCTATGGCATACAACCCTTCTTTGGGCCAACCATATATATGGAAACATCATTTTTTTTATGAGTCTCGACCCCATAGTGTATTATTACTCTGGGGGGTCACCTCTATAAGATACTAGAGGTAGTTATGAATATTGTTCCATAAAAACAATGCCGCAAGGTAATATCTCATACTGCTAAATTCATCCTCTTCACAATCTGTTCAAAGGATGAACAAAAGGCCATTGCAACCACTGCAGCCTCAACACATTCTATCCAGCAGAAGCAGATTGAAGAAGGGAAAGGAGATATTTCTTGTTCACCTACGATGGTGCCTACACAATGCCCCGTCAAGACAAGATACAACATGTTGGTGGAATAGATTCAACCCCACCAATAACAGTTTCGTTGCAACCTTCCACAAACCAAGCAGCACAAATTCTCCTAGAAGGAAAACAACTCACCAATATTCAGATTCAACAAATCCTTTCCCCTCTTCCCCGGGAACTCAACGCAATGAAGACCATTTCTCCCTAAGGGGTAAGGACTAATCCATGTGGATATGGCGGACACCCAACTATTCCAAATTCCACTCGGATCATCTTGATAGTTTTCAGTTCAGTATGTTTCTCTGTAATGGTGAAACATCTTTGTAATTGTGGGTTATGCACTTCTAGGGTTGTCTTGAATCCCTACACAACATCCAAGTGGATAATGATGGCCTCCCACCTATTTCAACTAGCCTATTTTAGCAGTTTTCATGTCAGTACATGTTTCTGTACTTCTGGGGCCGTTTTGAGGTCCTAAACAATGTTTTTTTGGCTTGCCACAGTCAAATTATTGACAAAGTCAAATTTTTAAGGCATAATAATAAGTTTTCCAATGGGCTATCACACACCTAAAACGGAGAACATATGCAAAAGTTAAGACCCCAAGAAGTTGATGTACTAACTTACCCCAACATGACCCACATGACTTTTGGTGCTTCATCTCCTAGGGTTAGGTTTTTGGATGTCTAGGGTTTTGTAATTCATGATTATTGTAAAAAGGCCTTCAAATCCTCATGGTACTCATCTTCTGGCGAATGAGCGTAGCCATCACATCTTTTCTTAGAGATAAGCTACCATTATTATAGCAAGTTAATTCACACTATATTTTTACAGTCTCTGTACATTTCTTTCATTAATAGAAATCATGTATTGTTGTATTTCTTTGTTTCTAGCAATATTTGTGTGCATTTCATTGTAATATATATGAAGTAAATTAATTGTGAATGAAAAATGTAAGTATAAATATTATTCTAAATATAGCTAACAACTATTATACATATTGACAATTTTTCCAAAACTAAAATAAGAAGAAAATGAAAGTGACTATAATATCCAAATATATTAGTTGAAACCTTGATTGAAGGTTCCTTGTTAGATGGGGTCAAACGAAATGTCCATTATCAATTTACCATCTAACTTGGGATGTATAAAGAGACTTGTTGAGCACTCAACACACCCGAAAAAGCCTTTGTCAATTTTTCACTTTTTTGGGTACCACTTAATCTTTGCACCGCCTAAATTTGATTTTCTTTTGAGAAATGTTTTGTCTTTTCTTGTTCTATTAACGCTCATTAGCTATTCACATTTTTTTAAATTTATGAAACTCCATGAATTCAAAGAGGCTTAACACTTAAATAAGGAATCAAACAGCCAAAACACTTCACCCAACGCGCTCAAAATTCGACATCAAAAGGAATTAAGAGGTGTAAAAGAATCACTCGAAAACCTTCAGTCGTTGAGCGCCAATCTTCATTGGATATCAGTGAAAGTATTCTTTTGTTTCACGAAACGTATCACCTATGGACATCACCAATATCCAATCCCCTTCAACATCGGTAAAAGGCGAAGGGATTAATTGTTAAGGAAGAAAGAAATGATATCGCCGATAGCTGATACTCGACGCGCTTATCGGAATCGAGGAAGACCAAATCGCGACGAACATTTCGACCATGCTAAAGAGTTTTCCCCGATCACCAATTCACAAAACGTTTTGGCATCGAGAGTTTTCGAAGGATCTAATAAAAATAAAAACACCGTATAGGTTTATCCCGGATCGTCGACCCCCGATACCTTTTCGGCATTGACGATCCCAGGTTTAGTTTAGAACGCACAACTTGAAGAAAGTCCCAACTCCAACTAATACTTGCGAGTTAAGTCACCAGTCTTCAACGCCACGTGTCTTTTCCAGATTGGAGAAACGTATGACCCAACTTTACCCCGAGTCATTCTTGGTCCCCTAAATCCAAGTCACACCTCTGAGCCAGTTTTTCCATGTCAGCACCGTACGATGAAATCGATCGACGTCGGAGGTTTTTCGCAGAAGGATATCAATGAAAAAATCCATAAAACATTGTCGATCCCCGATATGCGCACTAAGAAAGAGACACGATGGGACATCTTAGTGCTAGATACATTTAGATTCAGAGCATTTAAGGGACTAATTAATTCCAAATATCGCATTAGTCGCTACTTCATCTGCGAATCAAAATAGTCATTTGAAATTACCGATAGAACACATCTCCCTCCGTGCCTCAGCCATAAACCCACGATGAATTCAAGTTGCAGAGATTTGGTGACAGATTTTCTTGAGTTCCACTCATCATCCAGATTAAATGGTTTATATGACAAGGTAAGTTCTTCCTCGATTTAAATTCTCTTGAGATATTGTAAAAGAAACCATTATATGTGCAAAGGAGTTTCAGGGCATCTAGAGAAGCGAAACGAGCGATTCGAAAGATGCAGAGATCCCGTGAGTAACAAATAACTAGGTTTAGCAAGCTTTATAGGTATGTAGCAGTCTGTGGATTTTTAATGTTTTCACTTTATATATATATATATCTTATACTGTGTTTCTCTGTACGTTGTCTCTAAACAATTTATTTCGATTACAGGAACAATGGCTCCAAGAAATCCAACCACCAGGCGATTGTCGAGGGTGCCCAAGATGAAAGAACCATAGGTAGGAGAAGGCTCTTCTTTGGGGGTTGCAAAACAATTGTAATTTGCTCCAAGACCAGAACCGGTCATTAAAACATCTACAAAGAAGGTTTTCACTCAACCTCCGGCCTTTGGAGACACAGAGGCAAGCTTTGGAACCAAGAAGGTACTCCCACATTGGGGGGAACTCTCCAAGAAGATCAGTCGAGAAGAATTCCCAGAATATGTCCCAGACAGTGACCCATATGTGAGAGCGCTCGACAATGAAGTTTTTCTAAATATCCGAAGATCCTACCTGCACATGGTAGCAAGAAGAAATCCAGTGTTCCCCTGCATAGAACTCCTGAAGTGGCTCATTGACCACATGGACACATAAATGTTTTTGATTAATGAGGACAATGGCGAGTGTGTCGGAGTATTCCTTCCGGTGGAAGTCCATAAGTATTACAAGCTTAGAGACCTAGAGGAGCGACTGAACACCGAATTCATCATAAAATTCTATGAGCGCCATGAAACTAGCTGGGCAATGGCCTCATGGTAGTGAGAATATAAGAAATACACCAACCGGAATTCCAGTTGGTACCAAACGACCAACCTAAGAGAACCATACATCTTCCTAATGGCTCTCATCTGCCGACTGTATGGGGAGAAAGACTGCTCCAGATTTTCGGAGGCATGGATGCCTCTAGTGTACACAGTAGTTATTTCCAGGAGTGGAATCAACTGGGGAGCCATCATTTCCAAGCTGTTGAGCATCTGCATACAAAAGGCTTAGACACTGAAAGAAGGGGATATTCTAGCCTTCTAAATGGCATCATATTTGTTGGATGTCATGTGTGCCAGAAACGTCTTTGCCAGCATGAACCTAAGCTGTCACATCGTAGAAATCCCAGTCTATGTATATTTCAGTGTCTTATGGGAGAACAAGTATAAAAAATCCTACTTCGTCATCTGCGATGAATTCATCGCACACATTTATTTTATTCTTTTCAATAAAGAGTGTCTGAGACTATTGGCTGTGGCCAAAAAGGTGATATAAAAGGTTGGCGACTGGTATCTGGATGAACGCGATATCTACATTAGGGTATTCGGGGCCACCGAAGAACCTCATCTCCTACCAGCACATGTCCCTAACCGGCTTGTCGTGGGAGAGATATGCTACCAGACCATCCTGCAAGGTTACAACGCCACCTTGGTCAAGGATAAGAAGCAGGCGTTTATACCTTATGGATTCCATGTAGGCTTCTACCTAGTGAAAGAAAGTGCTCAATACAAGCAGGAAGGGAGAGCCAATTAGAATTCCAATTCCAGAGCAGCTGATTCTACAAGCACGATGCAAAGGGTCTAGTCTTAAAACATGCTTCTCAAGTGTCTTCCTGCTGGCCATATGCCCACGACAAATTTGAAGTTGAAATCTACACAGAAAATTCCCAAGACTGGGATGAGGTGGTGACAAGGATGGATGATCCCAAAATGACCAATTTTAGAGCCATGAGTCTGGATGACCAAACAACAGCCATAGAAAAATCATCTCAAGAGGCCCTCAGAGCTAGAGAAGAAATGATAGCGACCGAAGAAACAGTTCCCCAGGTAGCGGCCGAAGCAATAGAGATTCCTCAGGTAGCCCCGATGAAAGGTAGAGGTTTCCCCATGACTTAGGACACGAGAGAGAGGGGATTATTCATGTTAAAATAGGTGCAATGAGTAATTTATCAGCTGCAAGATGACCTAGAGCTCTTAGGACTGACAGGATCCCCTGTCGATAACCCATATGAAATCTAGACGTTCCCAAGCGGCCCTGAATTCATATGCATTGATGAAATTACCAGGTTAGACGACCTTGAATTCAAAACACCACCAGTCAGATCACCGACAGGTGTGTTGACTCAACCAGAGACAATCAGAACATTAGGGAAAGCAATTGTGTTGAACCCTCTAAGCGAATTGATAAAAATATATGATGATGATGAGAGATCGGAGGTATCCCTTGTGACCCCTGTACATATCGAAGAAGAAAAGGAGCCATAGAATACATCTTCCCCAACTCTTGATGCTCAAATTAAAGGGGTTCCACGGAACGACAAAGAAGTCGAGAGTGTCCTAGAAACTGAGCTTCCCAATGCACTGGAAACCCAAGCGGACAATCTGAAGGATGATCTAGGGTAGGAAAAACAAAAGGAAGGAGATCCACAACAGGAAATAGGCATCTCAGCAGCCGATGATCAAGTAAGTACCGAGCCTACCCCCGATGCCTCAATTTCAATCAGTACACAAACCCCTAATAAGCGACATATAGAAGTCGGGCCTTCAAAACACAGGGAGGAAGTTCAAGAACCCAACCCTGAGCAAGTATATACCATTGGGAGTCTGGGGAATACACTCACCTGGGGAGCTCAACAAATCCCCGAACCCGTGGATGAAGTAGCTGATATACGTGCTATCTCTTATGACCGAAAAAGAAAGGCTATCGTCCAGAGAACCACCAAGAAGAGGAGTATCACTTTAGATCACTCCATCCTCATCAATACAGAGGAAAACTTGATCAACATAGAGCATGCTAAAATGTACGAACTTATTGGTGCAGGGATGGAAATCACAAATGCCACCCTGGACAGAGCTAAAAGGGATGAAGAGGAGTTGGCTTTTGCCTTAAAGGAATTGGAACATTTATACCACTTGGCGAAATATTACGAGGACACCACACAGGCCATGGTGTACCTAAGGAGAGAATTCAAGGAGGCCTACAACAAGTTTAAAGAGGAACGACATCTATTCACTACAAGGATAGTTGAGCTACAAGAAGACACCCTCTTGGCACTAGCCACGTGAAAAGATATGGAGAGGTGGTACGAGAAGGTGCAACAAGCCATGGAAAGAATTGAGTACATCAGCGCAGTGCAAAAGGGCCGAGATGATAAAGAGCATGGAATTCGAGTGTTAAGGGAAAGTAGCATCGACCGCATTAGGAAATCAACCAAGTATTGGGTTAAAATGTCCCAAGAACCTTACTGAGAAATCAAAGAGAAATGGGCCAAGTGCGAGAAAAACGGGATCAAGATCAATCAAGTGATGAAAGATATCAGACTCCCCGATTTTGGTACACTCGATGACTTTGTCGACTTGCGCGACATAGTCAAATCGCATGCCGAGCAAGACTCATCATGGGCCGAAGAAATAACAAAGGTGACAGATGCAACGCCAGGTCAAGTGCGACAGTTTATCGAGAACCCGATCAAAGATCGAGATATGCTGCAACAATTAAGTGCCAGTATAGTCAAGTATCATGCACATGCGGTAGAGATAAGAGAGATTCACTCGGCCCCAATGGAACATCATAGATTCTTGTATGCCAACACCTTTGAGGATCTTTTCATCAAGTGGTCGGAGTATGAGAAGAGTCACCCACTTAAGTGATATCTTGAGATGACTCTTAGAAAAAATGATAGAAGAGAGCACCATGTGGCGAGTTTTGTTTTACTTAGTTTCACTTTAGTAGTTATTTTTAGTTAATAGTATGTTATAAATAGGAGGATCGACCTATTAGCATAGGTCGATGGTTGCTGCTAAGACCCTCATTTTTTGTTTTTTTAAGAACTATTTCAGAGCTTCCTTTAATTGAGAAGTCGTTTTTGGACCAGAGACAAGTTTGTGTTTTCATCAAATGCGTGTATGATTGGATGTGGAGAATAATTATTTATTATTTCATCTCATGAATGGATGTTGTAACGAGTAAGAGCTACTAAATCTATTGATAAGTTATCTGATGCAATGTTTTACAGTTCTTTTTTTAATGATGAAGATTAATCATTGTGTTTATTATGTGATTGATGATTAGAGTTGAGTGAATTATTTTACTTGCTATTGTTTATCACATGCATGTTTTATTCTGATAATTTGTATCTCAGTCGATAATTAGAATACCCACACGTTTAATGTATTAGTACTAGGCCTGTGGTAGATTATCATTGTCTGCATGCTAGAGTGAAAGGGTTATCCCAAGCTGAGCCTCTTCTCGAGTAGTTAAGTTTGTTCCCACTTTGTCACATAGTTGGTTTATACCGGATTTATCTTATACTTGTCCTACCTAAGAGAAAATACAAAAAAGAGAACATTCAAACCGAAGGAGAGAAGCCTTCAAAAGAAAAAATAAACCCCATCGATTATTTTGTCCGAATCGCAAGATCTAGAGAGCCATTCCACTATTAAACACTGTAGAGTCTAATTGGGCCACGGTGGCAGGTTTGGTTCCTACTGTTGAGTCAAAGGGATTTAGGACCCCTCAACAGAAATGACGCTAGAAGGAGGGCTAAAAAATGAATGGATGAATATATATTTCACATAATATTTCACATAGGCCGTAGATTTAAAACAACCCACATGCATGGCTAGTTATTCCCAAGACAACCCACACACACTAAGTACTCCTGAAACGAGTAACTCACCCCAACCTGAGGAAGAAATCTTGTTCCCCGATATACCTTATTCTCTTCCTCATGAGGAATTGAATCAATTCATAAGAATCACAAGAGCATACACCTGACAGATCGATGCGCTACCCTTAGCTCCATTACTTCCTCGAAGAAAAAAAATAAGAAGACTAGTGGTTGAATCCTTGAACCAGGTTTTCATGCATATGGTAGAATACCTAATATATTTTTCCGTCACCAAAATTGAACATCCTCTCTGTCTAATCCCCGAAACACCAGACGATAACTTCTCCGAGCTCGATGAGTTTTCAGAAGAAAAAGGGTTTAACTCAAGATCTGAAGACATAGAAGATAAAAATGACCATGATGAAGAAAGGGGAAATCCACCTCAGAACAATCAACCTTGGTTGTCCAAAGACACTTTGGCCATCCCTAGATGAGTCCATAACCTTCCCCGACACCCAGAGAAGTTACTCCCTAAATTTGACCCTGAAACTTCAAGATTGCCTGAAGACCATATCAAGAGAATCATACTAGCTATCAGACTGATGAATCTCCAACATGAAGATGTAGTTTGCAGGTTGTTCCCCTACACTTTCGAGAATTCAGCCTGCACGTGGTATTTTAACTTACCCGTAGGATGTATAACTAGTTGGATGAAGTTTTGAAAGGACTTTCTAGATAAATTTGCAGAAGAAACTACTACAGGAGATTTAATGGCCGATTTGTTCTCCGCCACCATGAGTTCGAAGGAAAGGTTCAAAGAATTTAATCAAATATTTACCACCATATTAAACAAATTCCATCCCAAAGATAAACCTACTCAAGAGTTGCAAATCAAAGTATATGTTAATGCTCTCCCAGCTTCTATTTCCATGTTTGTGAAGAGGGCTGCCAAACCAACCCCAACTGAGAATTTTGAAGAAGCCAAAATGATAGAGTTCCAACTGAAAGGATACAAAGAATGCCAGGTCTCCTTAGTTAAGAAAGAAGTTCAACCTCCTCCCAGGAGAGGACTATTTCTTTCTAGACCCCCAGGGAAACAAACCGAACAAGCTCCTAAAAAGGGAAGTGGGGACATAGAGGAACTACAATGCATGGTCAAAAAGCTATCAAACGAAATCATAGACATGAAGAGAAGTGCAGGGGAGGAAAACCAAGGACAAAGGCCCTATAATCCTTTATTTAAAAGGAATCCATCGTTCAAAGAAATTGAACCTCCCCCAACCAACCTTAACATCGATCTGGGAAATGTAGCATCCAACTCTTTCTGCACTTATCATCAAGAGAACCACTCTGAAAGAGACTACCCTCAATAGGTGCATGCCATGAATTTTATGGCAAACCAGTTTCTAGATGAAGACTCCCTGACCGAAAAATCAAGCACCTCTAGTATGAATATTGTCAATCAGGAAGAAATTTCTCCACCAGAAGAAACAACCATGTTGATATGGGATCTTGACCTAGCTATGCCTTCTGATGACCTGTTTGAGGTTCAAGAACCACCTGGAGAAGTCTTGGTTGTGTGAACATGAAGTAAGGGTCAACTTTTCTCAAATGACCTTACTACAAACCAAATTTCAGGAGGGAGACCAACTCCCAATCACTCGAAAGAATATTTTTCTCCTCGAAGAAACTCTATAAACATCCATACACAAGAATCGCCCAAGATGGATTACAACATAGTTGAATATTTGAAGAAGTTGAAGGCTAATATATCAGTTATGGACATATGTAGCATCCCTCAACAAAAAGACTTCATGTTACAAGCTTTGAAATCAGTAGAAAATTCTACGACAAGCACTGATTAGTGAAAAAAACTAACTCCCACAAATCTAGGAAATAAACCAACTGTGAACGCCTGCTCTAAAGATAAAAAGGGAAAACCTTTTGTCTCACTGTTCCTTTTAACATTTGAATTATTCAACAGAAACCTCCATAACTATTTGGTCGATTAAGGAGCATCCTCTAATGTTATGCCACTATCTATTTGCAAAACACTAAACACAGTCCCTCTCAAAAGTGACAAACATGTAATACAACTAGACATAACCTAGGTGAAGGTCATGGGAGAACTCAAAGATGTAATGACTAGAATAATGACACATCCTAAATTTGTGCAAGTGATTGACATCACTTTAGTAGATATCCCAGAAGCTTATGGGTTATTATTAATTCGGGATTGGTCTGAGAAGTTAAACGGATACTTTATTATAGATTGGGATCACCTCTGGCTACCATTAAAAGGGCACACAAATATGATCAGAATTGATAGGGAAAGATATCTAAAACATACTGTCACTGACTTAGAAACCCTAAATGAACCCTCATTGGCAGATTTCCCTATGCTAGGAAATTATTCCTGTGATTCCTACTTCAAGAAATTCTCCCATCTCTCCTCTGATGTCCCTCTTACTCAAAACTTCGAAATGATTTTTCGAGAGGAATTACTGACGACGGCGGGGGAAACCCTCTTCTGCCAATAACCTGCATTAGAAATCATAGAACAAACAGGAGGAAAAGAGGAAGCTTATAGATTTCACCCACACATTTGGACCTTACACTTTGATGGCTCTAAATCACAAGAAGGTTTTGGGGTAGGGTGCATCCTCATTGACCTGAAAGGTAAATGACATTTCCTATCCTGTAGAATAGAGTTCGAATGCACAAATAACACCGCCGAGTATGAAGCTCTAGTACAAGGGCTAAAGAAATTTATAGACTTAAACGTCAAAGAATTGAAGGTTTTCAGAGATTTTGAAATCATCGTTAGACAAGTAAGGAACAATATACATTTCAATTCTCTACACCTGAATAATTACCAACAGGAAATACACATGCTACCAGAGCATTTTGAATCTTTCAATATTACAACGATTCCCAAAGAAAATAACATTCCTGTCGATTCATTAGCCACCACTGCTTCAAGGCTATCACCTCTAGAATATTATGAAGGCTCCTGGTTTACTGTGTAATTTCTCTAGAAACCATCGGTGCCCAACAATATTTCTAATTGGAAGTTCTTTGAAGGAGATTAATAGATCATAAATTTTTTGACTAACCAAGATAATTTCAAAGACTTGTCTATTGACGATGAAGTATTCCAGGAACAATCAACAGAAATACACTCTCATATAGATCAAATGACTGAAAAATCAAAGTGATCTAGGTGGATATCAGTGGCCACCCACCTTTTTTGACTGGCTCAAAACAATTTTCTGACAATTTTGGCAATTTACTATTTTTAGCAGGTTTTAACTTTCGGGGCCAGTTTGAGGGCCTAAATGAAGGTTTTTTGAGATCGAGGTTCTCAATGATAGTCGAAGGCATGATTGATCCCCCAAAATTAATCTCCTCTATGATACCTTTCCAATGAGCTATCATACACCTAAAATGGAGATCATATGCAAAAGTTACGACCTCAGGAAGTTGATGTACTAACTTACCCAAACGGGGCCCACATGACTTTTGGCGCTTCATCTCCTAGGGTTAGGTTTTTGGATGTCTAGGGTTTTTGGCATTCCTGTTTATTATAAAAATGCCTACAGAGCCTCATTGTAATCATCTTCTTGCGAATGCGAGTAACTGTCACATCTCTTCTCAGAGATAAGCTGCCACCATTCTAGCGAGTCTTGCACTCTGTATTTTTATAGTCTCTGTACATTTCTTTCATTAATCGAAATTGTGTATTACTATATATCTGTGTTTATGGTTGCATATCTTATACATTTATTTTATATTATTGAATATTTACGATATCTCTGTGCATTTCTTTATTATATCTCCAATCTCATTTCGTGCCGAAAATAATTCGGATCAGTGGTATCAGAGTAGGCTGTTCTTGTTCGTTTTTTCCAGTGCATGTCCCCGATGAGGTCCAAGTATAGAAATTTGGGTCTCGATCTTGTCTCTCTTTAAGACAATCGTTCTTGCACACCCAAGAAACCCTCAATGGCAGAAGAAAAGAAAAACGAAGGAGCAGATGATCCTATCAATCAATTGCTTGAGCAAGCTCTCACGCGACAGAGGGACGAAATGATGGAGAATTTTTCCCACATCCTTCAATGCCTACCGATAGCATCAGGCACATCTTCATCAATTGGCCACTTTGGAGGTACCTCACCTTTCAAGGTACGATTTAATTTTTATATTCTTGTATTTGAAGGACAGATAGATGCAGAAGCCCTAGAAAAATGGTTAACTCTGCTAGAAGGTTATTTCTCTATTCACAATTTTTCCGACAAAGAAAATATCACTTTCACACTCCTTAAAGCTCTCCTTCATGTCAAACATTGGTGGGAAACTTACTGGGAGAAAAGTTCCACAGAGGAGTCTGGAATATATGGGGCCAATCCCACTTGGGATTTTTTTGTGGATGTAGTAAAAGAATAGTATTATCCTATTGGCAACTATGAGGACCAATACATGAGATGGACCACACTGCAGCAAGAGAGGGGCCAAGAAGTTCCAGAGTTCACCAATAAATTCTATACCTTGCACACCAAGATGGGTATCAAAGACTCCGAGTGACATTTGGTTCTGAAATACCGTGGGGCTCTACACAAATACATCCAGACTGAAATGGATTTTTTGGACATCTCATCACTCGGTGCTGCTTATCGATATGTTGTTAAAATTGAGCAAAAATTTAAGCACCAGAACAAACGGGAATT